>CAUYRH010032231.1:0-47938 GCA_963574655.1 Perodicticus potto | reverse complement strand
AGGAAGGCTATGTTAATCAGTTTGATGAAAATAGTTAAGATTGTATATGAAACCAGCACATTGTACCCCTTGATTGCACTATGTACACAGCTATGATTTAATGATAAAGACAATAAAATTAAAAAGAAATCAAACAAGTTTACTAATATTGACTGTTTCAAACCTTATTATAAGTAATATATTCCATAATTTATCATCTTTTTTTGTATTTAGTTTTGAGATTACAGTGACTACATTAACATAGTTACTGAGGATTTCATCTTTTGGTTTTGTTCACTAAAATATACATCATTTAAGAAGGTTAATTTCTTTCTTTCATGTTTTTTAAACAAATTCTGCCAGGGAGGTGGGGTCTTGGTGTGTGCCACACCTTTTGGGGGCAAAACACGATTGTAAGAGGGAATTTACCTAACAAATGCAATCAGTGTAACCTGGTTTCTTGCACCGTCAATGAATCCCCAACAATAAAAAATAATAATAATTACATCAGGACCTTAGGTATAAACCAGGTTTATTTTGTATATACTGGGACATAAGAGTCACTAGTCATCACATACAACCCTGGGTTGTCTGCCATTCGGCAACCATTGATCTTTAACAGCCTAGTGACTATCTCCCATGGGTTCAATTCTAGGAACTGTGAGGTATATCAGGAAAAATTAACAGTTATCTTTGCTCTTAAGAGGCTTATAATTTAGTTTCATATGAGAAAACAATTAGAATGAACAATTAAATCATAATTCAAGATGGAAAATATAATTGTTTTCATGGACCAAACCAATCTCTTTGAGGGTATACTGGAATACTCAGCGAAGAATGCTGTAGATGGATCTTAGAAGGACAGCTTAGATTTAGGAGAAGAAAAGGAGGAGGAAGATAAAACAGGTGACAGGAATAGCTTGTACAAAGATTCAGAGGAAGATTCAGAAGAGGACATTAAGGAGCTGCTCCTGAACTCTCCTTGCTGGCTCTTTGGCATTCATCCCCTACTCTTGTAAAGCATGATTCTTCGCACTTAAAGACACATCCTGCAATATTAGCATTCCTGTTTATTTTTAAGATCAGAGATAAATTCCTAATTTGTCTCTCCAGTTCAGACATATCTCTTGGTATCTGTCACATTCAGGCCACCTTTACTTCTGGTCTGTTCCATTCCCTACATTCGCTCATTAGAGAACTCCTAACTTGGCTGGCATTTCCTTAGAGATCTTTATAAATCTGATTCTCATGCTCACTGGGACCTAAACAATCAGACTCTAGAGTAGGACCTAATAATCAGTTTGTTTAATGAGCTCTGTAGATGATTTGAAAGTTGCTGGGTGCTGGGTCCTGCTGGTATAGACTATCGAAAGATAATCATGTGTATCTGTCACATGCTATGGCAAAGTCACTAAATGGATTCATTTTATCCTAAGGGTAAAATGCAAATTCTTTAATATATATCATCAAACACTTCATAATTGTCTCTCTGTCTCTCATCTTTTCAATTCTTCTACTTATTAACTATATAACTTTGAGCAAGTTATTTCAAATCTTTGTTTCAATATTTTCATCTATAATCTTGAGAAAAATAATAATATATAATCTCATAAGACCATTAGAAGGGCTATATGAAATATAACACAATCCAGGAGAATTTAGCATAGTACCTGCCACATAGTAACAACTTAGAAATATTATTGTTATATTATTTGATTTACTGGCTGATTCCTTATCACCTGAATTTCTCAAACTTCTCTTCATTCCACTACACAGACATCATATATTCAGGAAAGGCTTTTGTAATCTCTCGAGGTCAGAAGAGAGGTGTTTCTCCAGCAGTGCACACTTGTGCCATAGTGATGTGTATCTCACTATGGCGTGTATCCAGGGTCTTGCCTTCACTATACCTTAAGGTCCCAGACCACAAAACCATGCATCCCCTGCACTTGGTATAATACCTGAAATACCACAAGCTCTCAGTAAAGTACAGAAGAAATGATAGCTCAGTTGGCTTAAGTTAATACTATAGAGTTGTGGCATCCACATAACAAACGCTTTGAAATTTAGAAAACATAAATTTTATTTGGTAAGTTAGGCAAGAGGCAAGCAGTGATAATCCCTGAGCAGAGCTGTTCACAGTGTGTGTGTGTGTGGGGGGGACATCCTTTCACAGCTGGATCGGTACTACAACTTCAACTCTCAACACGGCACTGTCTGCTAAGGTTGTGCCAATTTGTCTACCTGAAAAGATGACACACCACTTCTCTCTGATGAAGAATGCTCATCTGTGCTCCCTGGGCTTTCTAAGGCTCTTCCTGGTTCCTGGACTTTTTGTCCTTTCTTCCACACAGCTCAGGCAGCTTGCTCCACTGCCTCAGTTTTAGATCCCAGGCTTTTCAGCTGTTTGGTCTTTGAATTAAGACCTTTAACTCCCCACAAGGTGACTTTGCCATGGTCTCAGGCCCTGAGAGTTGGGAGTGCAGTTGGTCATCAATATAGTCTGTCTTCACCAATGTTCTTTTTCTTGTTTCTTAGTTTGAGATTTCCTGCTCTGGTGGCTTATCAAATGTACCAGACCCTCTAAGCTGGTAGAGTTCCTTTTGCCACAACTTTTAGGAGCTGGGGTCTGCTGAGCATTTTCCTGATCCTTACTCCACCCCCTTCCCTAGTTCTTTAAATCTACTCTCCATCTGCCTCACTCATTTAAATTGTTACACACTTAAAAATAATACATATAGTACTTGCATTCAAGGAGGCCCAGTTTTAAGAGTATCTGAAAAAATGTCACATCAGTGTATTCAGAGACCATCCAATTGGCGTAATAAAATATCCACATTATTTCTGATTGGAACTCACACCCTGATTCCAACAGCCTGGACTTCTTTCGTATCTTAGTACCTTTTTACTGTATTTTGTTCAGAAGATGTGCTTCCTTCCAGAATCATCACCTCAAACTTTTCCATAGCAGTTTTCCTAACTAGTTTTTTTGCCGCCTTCATCAAGATGCTTCCACCGCTATTATTAACTGGATTATTCTTGATCTCAAGCAAAAAATCCCAATCCATAAATAAGTAATGTGTAAAAAATCATCAGCAAAGTGAGATACTCCCACAATTTCTGAGGCTCACTATGAACTACCATGCCATTTATCACTCTGTAGGAGCCTGAGGAGCAGGATGTGAAGGTGAGTATTTTTCCATCGTGAGAACCAGTGTTGGTTTTGTAATCTGCTACCCTTGGTGAACGGCTCACAGCACTGAATCCACATTTTACTAAGTTTCATCCACATTGTTTTCTTAAAAAGTGTCAGGTTTAATTAGATTAGGTTTTTATGCAGCTTGTGAAATTACCTGAAAGCAGATGGAGGAGGCTCTAAGGGAAGAATTTATTCCAAAGTTAAAGAAGCCACTGCTTCCCAGGTATAAACTGAGATGGCTTTTCAAATTTTTTGCCCATGATTTATGGTAAGAAGTACATTTGCATTGCCAACCACTACCTCTACTCTCCTTTCTCTCTTTTTCTCTCAAATGCACACATCTATCATCTTATTTTTTAACTATATAATCATCCATTCATTTATCTATTATTTGATATACATAAAATATTCAATTTAAATACTTTGTGTGCCATGGAGTACTATTCAGAAGAAAAGATGCAGACTTTACATCTTTTATGTTTACCTGGATGGAGTGGAAACATGTTCTTGGTAAAGTATCTTAAGACTGGAAAACAAAATATCCAACGTGCTTAATACTAATATGAAACCAATATATAAATAACTATATGCCCACACAAAAGATAAAACATAAATATAATCTAGCAAGGGGGAGAGGAGAGGAAGGATGGGGAGGAGGGACAGGGAGAGTGATTGGCAGGAGGAAGATGGGCAATTGATGGGATGTCACATAATGTACATAATGTGAGGGTGTTTCAGCACCTCCCTGGGTGAAGGGCTCAACTACAACTTGAACTTTACCTCAGAATTGAGAACAATGTAACCTAAAAATTTATACCCCCATATATTAATTTGAAAAAAAATACTATGTGTGTGTGTGAGGGGGAGTGTGTGTTTTTGAGTGTGTGTACATATATATATATGGTATATTCATCACATGATTGAAAGTTTCATGAAATCATATAATCTGATGCTTTCTATTCTGGTCTGTTCTTTCTTTAATTAATTTCATAATTTGTGGTCCAAACTCACTAAATTGATTTTCAGACCTGCTTAAGAGTCTTAAATGCAATTTGAAAACCAGTGGCCTACGGAGTACTGACAGAGGCCATCTTCAAGTCCTGTTCCCCTGTCCTTCTTTCTCCATTTCCGTTCCTCATTCCTTCCCTCCTTTCATCATATTCTCCCCTTCCTTTCCCTCCCTCTCTTTTATAAAATGCTTCAGAGTGTCTTTACATACAATTTAAGAATTGGATATTTAAGCCTATGGAAATCTACCAGAATATTTTTCACTTTTGACTACTAGGCCTGGGTGATCAATAAGCCTGTGTGGGAGATTCTGCACTCAGTCATTTCCTGCCGCTTAAAAGTAGAATTAGGATGTGGGTCTTTGGAATTTGGCTTAGACCCTGGGTTTTCTAAATATACCTTAAAGCAAGAGTTTCTTTATAAAAGAAGAAACAAAGAATTGGGATAATGTGCTGTTTGGAATACATTTGAGATACCTCACCATGATCCGAAGAGGGAAAAACCAAAGATGTTAAAAACCTGGCAAACTATCAGAGACAAGAGATGGCAGCTATTTGTTTTTAAGTCCCTTGTATCGAAACAATGAGTGCACTCCACGTTGCATCCTGCAGCACCATGATACAAGGTCTGGGAGTAGTTATTAGCATGTGTCTGCGTGATGGGAGCAAAAGCTAAACATTTTAATGGTGTTATGGCTTCTCCTTCTCAAGTTCCCATTAATGCAAACATAGCACATGTGGTTTAAGTCCCAAGAGCCTTGTAGGACACAAATCACAGATGTGGAATAAACATTACCAGAGAATATGACTCCATGGTCTTCTCCTTGCCATCAACAGATGCCCTCATGCTCCCATGATGTCAGACAGATACCTGATAGGATAACTTGATCCAAATCACAAAAAGTCAGGGTCCTCAAAGGGCCCATGATGGCAAGATTTGAAAGTAGATTCCAAAGACTTCTTGGTAAATCATGGCTGAGTCTCTAGCTATATCAAGGCTTTCAGAGAACACTCATCACTATGATAATTAAAAATAGTAATACTTACTCATCATCCCTGCACCAAAATAACCAGAGACTTATGCTCTACGTGGAGTAGAGTGTCCTTGTAATGTAACCCAGATGATATGACGGCAGAAGGCTGGTAAAACAGAGCTGGTGTACTTCAGATATACAATTAAAAATTCCCCAGCCATTCTGATTCTTCTACGCCATCTTCAACAACACTATTATTTGGAGATGGAATTTTCTTTTTCAACCTTCCACTCTTCCTTCTCTTTCCTCATGTCTCCTTTTCCAAAATTCTCAAACTGACAAAAGTGAGTAAACTGAGATTTGCTCAGATTGAGTCTCTTCTACTATATCATTACTATATTCTAAAACTGCCACAACATTCAAGGAACTTGGGTAATCTCTGTATGTACTGCTGAACTGTGTTTTCCCACATTTCCTATAAGGGAGACTTCAGTATCCATATGCTGACCTGACCTTGACACTTACATTGGCAGTACTATCAATGGCCATGTAGTGTGATTTTGGGAACATTAAGGAGTCTCTTTAGATGACAAACTAATTTCCTAAACCTGCTGTCTAAGGTCTGGAATTTTAGATGAAGTCTTAAACGAAGGGATAATCTTTTTCTATAATTATTTGTTCAGATATCAGTATATTACTTTTCCTAACAAAATATATTAAAACAAACAATTTCTGATCATAAATACACACATTAACACTTTAAAAAATATGCAAAACCAGAAATACATTATAGAAAATAAAAATTAAAATCATCTAATCACACTACTCAGAGATGTTCCTCTTAATATTTAATGTAGTTCCTTTCGGATTTTGTAATGCAGGTGTTCTATGTTTTCTTATATATATGGTTTTATATAAGTCACACATAGGTCAGTTAAATACATAATACTGCATCTTATTTGTATTTTAAACATTAGATCATGAAAGTTATTCTAGGGCATTATTCTTTGACAGCATCAATTTAATGTCTTCACAACAGTATGTTATAGAGAATTACCACAATATATATAACCGCCTTCCTATTTTCCCACAATTTAGTTATTTCCATCTTTGTCATGAGAAATGTAGCCACATTTCACAGGCATTACTTTCTGTTAACATTTCTGATTTGTTTTTCTTAGAAGAGAATCTTAGAAGAAGAACTATTAGGTCAAATAATAACGATTTTGAAAGGCTGCTGAAATGCATTACCAATTATTTTCTTGAAAGATTGCTCTAAGTTGTATTAACCCATCAAAATTTAAGAGTTGAGCCTGTTTTAATCCATATTTTCTCTCAAGTAACATAATGCTGTATACTTTACTAATTTTATAAGAAAAATATCATTGGTAAGTGTGCATTTCTTTTAGAATTTGGCATTTGTGCTTTTTTTCTTCTTAGAATTTGTTGCTAATGTTCTTTTATATTTTTCAATCTTAGCATTTTAAAGATTTATTAGAATGAGGACTTTAATAGGTTTATTAATTCTTGGTGACAATTACCACATATATCTTGTCCAATTTATTTTTGAATGGCACTTTTAATGAAAGTACTGCTGTCCTTTGGTATCTGAAGGAGTTTGTTTTCAGGACCCCACCATATACAAAAATCTATACTCAAGTCCCACATTGGGCCTTGCAGAACCCTTGGATATGAAAATTCAACCCTCTAATTCCTGGATTTTGCATCCTGTAAATACTGTATTTTTCATCTGTGTTTGGTTGAAGAATCCATAGAAAACCCATAGAACCATAGAAGCCATACAAATGCCTGACTGTATTTTTTGAAAAATATTTGCACATAAGTGGACCCATGCAGCTCAAACCCATGTTGTTTGAGAGTCAACTGTATTTATATAAGCATGCTATTTTTAATTTCTACATTATAAACTTTAGATACTGCTCCTTTGTGATTTTTCCAATTTATATTTTAATTCTTAGAAATCTTCTGAAAGACCCTTAATCTTTCCAATGAACTTTAAATGTTTCTTCTATTTCCCCAGAACATCCCATTGTGATTTTGATAGGATTGTATGTTAATTCTATATTAATTTGGAGAGACTGAGAAATTCACAAAGAGTAGAAATTCCTCTTCAGAAACAAAGTGTATCACATTACTTAAAGCTTTTCTTTATATCTCTTAGTAGACTTTTATAGTTTTATTAGTGTAAACACACTCAGCCCTAAAAAAACAGAATTGTGGCACTTAAAACAGAATTGTGACAGAGACCTGGAGGAAAACTTGAGGGCAATATTTATCTTAGAGGACAAGAGAAACAGTGACTCCAAAGAAAGGAAAAGCTCCGAACAAGCAGGTCAGGGGCACTTTCTCCACTGCACCATTTAGCTGAGGCTGGCCGTCTCTGTCCTGGTGATCCCAAGGAGACAACTATTCCTCCTTCTATTTTGTCATCTAGCCTATGACAAGTGTTTCTCACAGGACACAGTCCCTATAAGTGACACTAAACTAACAGGTGTTGCAAGGGTAATTTAAGCCAAAATCCTGCACATTTTCTGATAATAAAAAATAGAAATATCAAATCCCAAATGTATCATTTTTTTGGTCTGAATTTCCATTTCTAAAGATCATGGCAGATAAATCCCCAACCTATCAGCAGTTCTAAAACCATTCATCTGATTGTGGGTCCAGGTTTCTACCTTTCTCCAAAATCTGTTTCTCCAGTTACGGTAAGTCTTGATAAACAAACTGTTTAGCAGTCATGTATTATTACATCATTTACGTATGTCATATTTCAGTCTCAATTTCTGGAGTATGGTTTTAATTTCTTTCTTTTTTTTTTTTTTTTTGTAGAGACAGAGTCTTACTTTGTCACCCTTGCTAGAGTGCTGTGCACTCACAGGTCAAGCTCCAGCTTCTGGGCTTAGGTGATTTTCTTGCCTCAGCCTCCCGAGTAGCTGGGACTACAGGCGCCTGCCACAATGCCCGGCTATTTTTTGATGCAGTTTGGCCAGGGCCGGGTTTGAAACCACCACCCTCGGTATATGGGGCTGGCACCCTACTTGCTGAGCCACAGGCACCTTGATAACGTCTACCAAAATGAGAGCCTATAACGATGAACAGAAGTGCAGAATATAAAAGAGACAGTATTCTCGTGCTATAGTTCCATAGCACAAGAATACAGGGAAAAGGGAAAGGGAGGGGAGGGGAGGGGGGAGGATGGGTGGAGGGAGGGCAATTAGTGGGATCACACCTATGGTGCATCTTAGCAGGGTACTGGTGAAACTTATTAAATGCAAAATATCAATGTCTTCATATAGTGATTAAGAAAATGCTATGAAGGCTATCTCTAACAGTATGATCAAAATATTTCTGATTGTATATGAAGTAAGCACATTGTACCCCATGGTTGCACCAATGTACACAATTATGATTTAATAAAATTATTAAAAAAAAAGAGAGAGAGACAGTAGAGTTCAATCTTAATCAGGAAGGATCTCCAGATAATGCTTTGGTTATATCCGTGCTTGCCATTCTCAAGCACTGGTCTTGCACAAGTCATGTCCCTATCTGGTGCTTGAGTCTCAGCAGTAAAGTTGGGATAAAAAGAGTAGCTACCTCACAGGATTGTGGTAATAATTAAATATAATCCACAAAAACTGCATGGTAAAGTTCCTGGCAAAGAGTATATAATTATCCATATTATCTCATTAATGCTGGAGGTTGAAATCTTTGCATTTCTTGCATGACTTTTTGACAAGCTCCCAGCACACCAGTATCTGCAGCAGTGACTAACTCTGTGCACCACATGATAACATGTACCCCCGGGAGGCAGACATATGTGAAAAATCAGACGTGGGCAATGACCTTGAGCAGTAGGATATAAACAACTCCCACATCACTACCATTCCAATAAAGGAACATGAAGCATAAATGGGTTAAGTACAAAAAAGTAAAGAACAAGATATAGCTATAACTATCTCTCCCTTCTTACCTCCCTCAAATGCTCCCAGTGGTTCTCAACCTTCTTAATGCCATGCTGTATTTTCATTATTACAAAGGGGTCGGGACGTCCCCATGGGTTGAGAACGGCTGCCTAGTCTATTTTGTGAAAGAAGATAAACGCACTTCAAATAAAGGGCAGGAGGAAGTATGTGTAACCCTGTACACATATGCATAAGCATATGGTGGCATACCTGCAAAATCCACATATATGATAACACGCACAGTTAAATTATAAAATGCAATTCTACAATATGACAGAATTAATGAGCATATATTATGGACTGAAGGAAATAAATTATTTGTAGAAGAGGATAGAAAGACCTGACTTAAAAGCTCAGATACCCAAATTTAATCTTTCTCTTCTCTTAGGTACCACATTCTCTACTACCTCTTAGACCAATGTTTTTTAAATTGTCGTTGCAATGGCAATGTCAAAGAAGCATACAATGATACAACCATCTCAATCACAGAGACTTTGCACCATTACCATTAGCCCCCCAGGGTTCCTGTAAAGAGAACTCATAGCCCTGACCTCATCCTAGAAGGACTTAAAAGTGAGACAATAACGTTGAGAGATAACCTTTGCCTGATTCTGGGTTTCTAGCAAGTAGGGGGTAGGGCAAAAGGGGGAGCTGCAGACAGGGCAGCCAGAGCAGGGTAACCTGAGACAGCCTGTAAATAGTGTAGAAGAGTCTCTTTGTGTCCTTGTGCCTACAAGAGCAGACAGAAATGCACTGAAAGCTCCAAACAACAAAAAGTAAGCAGGCTTAATGCAATTACACAGGACACATGCCAGCAGGGAGCAGACCAGACCAACCATGTCCATAAGGGGAGGGATTTTTGTCTGTTTATGTACTATGCAGGGTCCCTAAGACCTTGAATTGGACTTGACATATAATAAGTACTCAGTAAGGATTTATCGAATGGATAAATGAAAGACATAGAAAACAGAAAGCATTCCATTGTTTGCTACGGGACTAAGTATTCTCCTCTCATTTAGGCACCACCTTGGGAAAAAGAGCTGAAAGGGCACTCTCACAAAAGGTTGTACCAAAAAGACTGAGAAATCATAAAGTATAAGTATTCTTGTTTCTGTTGTTTCCTTTTAACACCCCCCCCACAAAGAAACAGGGATTCAAAGCAAAATGAGGAGTGCAAAGATAAGAATGTTTTTTAAATATTTGCTCTAAAGTAAGTGATTTTTTTCCCCCTTATAATTATCTTTGTCATATCTGATCTGTCAGGAGCTATAGAAAATTAACCCTCTGTCCTGACAATCTCTTCCTGGTTTCCTCTTAATTCCTTAACTCCTTCTCAGTTTTCTTTGCTATTCCCTTAAAATTTTAAATGCTTCCTCCTATGCCCAATTCACCTTTCAAGCTAGTCACTTCCCAGATGCCCTAAAGAGTTCACGTGATCCCTGCAAATACACCTTGAGCCCCACATGTGCACACCATTCTTTCCAATCACTTAGTTTTTCCTATGAAGAATGCACCTTTATTTATAACCTTCCTATAAACAGATATTTAATATTAATTTATGAAATTATTCTGTTACAAAAAGCAAATCCTACAACTAAGAATTTCATACATATAGCTATTTAAACAAGTGGTGCAAATATATGGTAGATTCTTAAAAGTGGAAGAGCAGAAACAAAGGGAATGGTGTTTTCTTTTAACAAATTCTGACAGACTCTAAAATTGGACCATACTAACAATGAATATAAATGCTTTCACCATCATTCCTTTAAAACTGGACATGATTTTTATTTAATATTCCTCACTGCGATGAGCAAAAATGGTGTCTCACTTAAAGCTGCTATGTCATGATTCGTAGTGAAGCTAAACATTTTCTTCTATAAACTTAGTAGAAAAATTTTAATTTGTTTTTTTAATGATTTTTTTCCAGCTATCTATTGGCATGTTTCTTCTTTTTTTATTCATTTAGAGTTGGTCTCCCTATATTTGTCCTTTGGTCAAATATATTTTTTCACCAGTCTACCTTTTTTTTTTTTTTTTTTTTTTAACTTTTAGTGTCTTTAGTCACAAAGGCTCTAGATTTTATGTTCAATCAGTTAGTCACTATTTTATTTTTGATAGAGAAATTCATTTCTATTCCTTGGGGTACTACTTTCTAAAATCAGGTACTGAATCTTATCAAAAACTTTTTTAAGAAAACACTTAATGAGATGATCATTTGGTCTCCTTTAATGTGTTGTAGTAAGGATGTAAAAACACCCATTTCCTCATATTGGAGATACTTGTACTCTTGAAACAAGTATATTGCTCTTCAGTAAGATTAGATTGTTAATATATACCCGAGTCTCACCATCAGCATGATTGGCCTGCAGTTCCCTGTTCTTAATTGATTTTATTTTCTGATTATTCCAGTCTCATAAATAAATTGGGAAGCTTTCTGTGTTTCTATGTGGAAGCACCTATATAGCACAGGGATTGTTTAGTCTTTTAAGGTTTGGCAATATTTACCTATAGAAATGTTTTTGAGGCTTTTCTGGGTATAGGTATTTTAAATATTTTTCAAAATTTTTCTTTGAAAATTTTCCAATTTTTTAAATTTTAATTTCTTGAGTTAAATTTGTAGGCTTAAACTTTCCTAAAAATAATCAATTTCATTTTTTCAAGTTATTAACCAAGTTTTACACAAATGTTCTTGTAAAACATTTCATTTGCAATCACTTTGTTATTTCTAATATATTGACTTTTCTCTCTTTTTGATTACAATTGTCAAATATTCTCAAATTCTTCATTTCTAGGGTAGGTGCAGTCATTCTGGCCTATAATCCTAGCACTTTGGGAGGCCAAGACAGGTGGAGTGCTTGAACTCAGGAGATGGAGACCAAGCCAGCTTCAGCAGCAGCCAGAACCCCAGTCTCTACTAAAAATAGGAAAAAAAGAAAAAAAAAAACTATCTCGGCATTGAGGCAGGCACTCTACCCAGGGTGACAGAGTAAGGCTCTGTCTCAAAAAAAAAAAAATAAATAAATTATCATTTCTTTTAAGATAACAGCTGTTCAGTTTTATTGATCAAGTCTGCTTCATTTTTGGTTTACTCTCATCATTTTCTAGTTTTATTTCATTAAATTCCTTATTTACTCTTAGTCTTTATTAAATACATGTTTTTCATTTTTCAAATATATGCATTGCAGTGATAAATATGCATCTAAAAACTTCTTTGTATTGTACCTTTCTTTTTATTATTAAACAAAATGTTTTAGGTAATCACTCACTAGGGTCAAATCAACTTTCTGTCAGAGAAACACACACAGACACAATCTCACTTCTATTTGAAGACATTGAAGAGTTACCAAGACACAGAAAACTTGTAAACCAAGATTACTGAAGACAATGGATGCCCAGAAAGGTGAACTCAGAATTTGGTCTAGCCTCTTCTTCCCCTGAGGCCATCTGTACTTACTTTTAAAAAAATTGTTATTTATTTTTCTTGCAGATTAACACAATGTAATGATTCGATTACATTATTTGTATTTATTAGGGAAAGTTCAAGTTGTTTTCAAGTTCACCCAGGAGGAATGCCTTATACCCCTGCATTGTACCCATTAGGTGGGAGCTTACCAAGCCCCTTCAACTCCCTTTCATACCACCTTTTGTTGAATTATGTTTTTCTTCTCAAGTGTGCCTGTCCTTGTTCATCTACTAGTTTTATATCAGTATTGAGTACATGGGATGCTTTTCCATTCTTGAGATACTTTACTAAGGAGAATGTTCTTCAACTTCATTCAGGTAAATACAAAAGATGTAAAGTCTCTATTTTTTATGGCTGAATAGTATTCCATGGTATGTATTTAAAAGTATAAGTGGAATACTATTCAGCCATTAAAAGAGATAGAGACTTTATATCTTTTGTATTTACCTGGATTGAGGTAGAACTCATTCTTCTCAGTAAAGCATCAGAAGAATGAAGAAGCAAGAATCCAATGTACTCAATTCTAATATGAAGGCAATAGATGACCTAATACATTGTGGAAGGTAGAGGAATGAGGGAGTCGGAAGAGGGTTGGGGCATCACAGTATATGGGGCATCTCTTGTGAGCAGGACACAATTATAAGAGAGGTTTTACCTATCAAATGCAATCAGTGTAACCTAATTTTTGTACCTTCAATGAATCCCAAACAATACAAAAAATAACAAAAAGTATAGGTGATAGGCTGAGAAGTGTATCAGAGGGGACAGCAATGTCATAGGTCTTGAGGAACAAAATAGTAGCTTAATTTCTACCTAAGTGGAGGGGCCCTGATGCTTTCATTGGAGAACAAATCAGAAATATACCAAGCCCTCCCAAAGGTAGAAACCTAGTAGCAAAAAAAAAAAAACAAAAACAAAAACAAAATTAATCCCTATTGGGGGGATTAAGTGTCTAAAATGCCTGCTACAAATAAAATGTAAATTCTGGATCAAAAGATGATATTGGAGCATGGAGCAAGATGGCAGACCAGAGGGATCGTACAGCTGAGCTCCCCTAGAATGAATGGGGAAAAAGAGAGAACCCAGACATACCTGGTGCAGAGACCTTACACACAGTCATAGCTCAGGGAGTGCAGTGAGGAGGTGGAGAGCTGGATCCAGCATATGATCTGGAGCAGTGGAAATCTGATGAATTAGGCAACTGACAGCAACCAGCTGGTATCGGCTGGCCCCCACAGAGGTATAGGATGGGAGGAAGCCCTTCTGGAGTTTTCAGTTGTCAGGGGAAGCTGAACAATGAGTGGAAAGCTTGGAAGAGTGGGAAGACTTGAACAGTATATAGCAACCAGATTTGAATGCTGGTTGCAGTGGATTTGCCATAAGTTTGGTGGCTAGTGAGGCAGCCATACTGAGAAGGTCTTGGTGGCCAGGAGGCTGCCATTGTGGGAAGGTTGTGAGAAGGTCTTGTCAGTGGCCTAAAGTATAGCTGCCTTAATTCCACCTGCCAGGATCAAAACTCCACCCTTAGTGGGATAGGCTGAGGGACTCCCACAAGTCAGGGGCACATGTGAGACATGCCCCCAAAGGATGCTTGTGAGCTTTAAGACCCCAACCCAGCAGGGTCTGAATGCTGAGGAAACAATCAGGCAATCACTGATGGCAACTAAGTTTGGAATTAGGACCACAGAGGTTGCTGGCTGTGCTCTCTGTCTCCTAAAAAATCCACAGCACCACCTCATATCCCAGCAGCATATTGGAACATACTTTCATCAAGAGTAAGGACTTCTGTTTGAAACAAAGTAGGCAGTGACAAGGAAAAAAGGAGAACAAAGAGATGAACAAGAACAAAGAATACAGGAGGAGGAGCCAACAGAAACATTCAGGCAACATAAAAAACCAAAACAGAGGAACTCTCCCAAGGGATCTGAGGCAGCTACTGCAGAAGACTCCACCTATAAAGAATTAGTGGACTTGACAGAAAGGGAATTTAAAGTATGGATGACAAAGACAATAAAAGGAATTGACAAGAAAATGGAGAGACAGAACCAAAAGTCAAACAAGAGATATATAAAATATAGAAAGGATATGGTGGAGCTTAAGGAAATGAAGGAAACAATCAGGGAATGTAAAGATTCAGTAGAAAGTATCAAAAATAGTTTAGACCATGCAGAAGAAAGAACCTCAGAGCTACAGATCTCTAAGGATTTTTAAAATGTAATGCCCTTTGCTTGATTAAAAAAAGTATTTTTGCAACAGATAATTGATAAAAAGAAGAAAAAGTAATTGTGGAGGCACACCCACAATAAATTTAGATAACCTGGTTACTATACATATTATTTGCAAAAAATAAATGAGATTGAATGTTTTGGCCAGAAATGTAAACAACCAAGAAGATAAAATGAATTTGATACCTGAAAATATAATAACTGAAATTAAGAGAGGTTTCATAGTAGATTAATGTATAAAGAAAGATAAAATGAAATTGGGTTAGAGTAAAATATGCATAATGAAGCAGAGAAACAAAAGAATGAAGAACACTGAAAAAGGTATGAGAGAAAAGACCTTGGAGATATGTATTTGGAATTTTACCAAAAAATGTGAGAAAAATTGGGAAGGCATTTTATTTAAAGCCAACAGCTGAGAATTTTGCACAGCTGCTGAAATACATCAAGCCACAAATTCAAGAATCACTATAAACTTTAAGCAAGGTTAATACAAAAAAGTCTATACTAGCAAATTAATTTCAGTTATTAATTACATAAACTGAAAAATGAAGACAAAGAAAAAAATTCTCGGAAGCACCAGAGAAAAAACATGTTCATTTAAAGGACAATACAAAATTACCAGTTAATTATACCAGATAAAGTTAATTACCCCCCCAAATATACAAAAATATAGCACACGTCCTCAAAATGGTTTCTTGAGGTTAGTTCCAATTTATATTTTGATTTGATACCTGGAATTTTTCCTAAAGTCTTCCTGACAGTTCAGTGATTAAACTCAAATATCACCATTTTTTTATGTCAATGCACTCATTTGGCATCATGTGTTTGAAAAGTCCAAGATGCTTTCAAAGAGGCTTCCCTTTGTATTGTCATATGTGGGTGATTTCTATTGCCTGCCTAATGACCTATGTAGGAACCACTTTTATCTATAAAGCGAGAGCTTCCTAACTGGTCCTATTCTCCCCATCCCTCTACACTAAATTTCATTATGTAGCTGATAGAGCAATCATTAAAAAGATTAGTAGGATCATGTTACTTCTCTACTTAAAAACACCCTAATGGTTCAAACTGACTCTCTCATATTCTACAAGGGTGATGTGACATGACCCATGCCTATGGTATTGCTCCCTCTTCACCCACACTTCACCGTTTTTCTCTGACCCAGCTGCACTGGCTTCTCTAGCTGTTGCCATCCACCCTATGGAGTATGGTTCCCTCTTTCAGGGATGCTCTGTAGTGGAATTATTCCCTTTATTGCTGATTCTGCTCCAATATCATTGCCTCGGGGAGATGTGAGAGTACAGGTAAAAGAGTATGTACACTCTTACTACCCCTTGTCACTCTTAATCTCCTCTTTCTATTTTGTTTATAATGTATTTTAATTGACACATTATGTGCTTCTTGCTTATCTGATTATTGACTATTCTTCATTACATGTAAATTTCACGAGTTCATGGATTTTTTTTGTCTTATTTAATAGTGTATCTCTAGTTCTTAAAATAGTATTATCTAAATAAATATTTATGAAGAGAATGAATAAATCAACTTATTAAGAGTTATAAAAAGGAGGTGCCATGCATTATTCTGCTTTTGTGCCAAAGATGAAAAGATGAACACACATGGTCCTTAAGTTCAATAAATCTATACATTAACAGGAGGAAAACACATAAACAACTAGTAGTTAGTACTTATTTGATCAACAGTAATCAATGTGATAACTATAATGTAAAGACAAAGTCCATGATATAACGTTGATAAATAACAAGGATATAATGTTTTTTGTTAATTTTGTTTGGGCATAAAAGAAATTGATTACATTCTGGTTAAATACTTATATTTAGACAACTATTTTTTGTTTGTTATGCTTAAAAAATAGAGTATTAAAGGCTATGAATTGTGCCAGGTCTTTCAAATACACAGTTTTAAAAGTTTTCTAATTAATGTAGCATTTCCTACCATATTTTCACTTTCTTTATCACCGTGATTGAAGCTATCATGGTTGTATAAATCACTGTCATCAACAAAATACACCTTACAGCCTTCAGATTTTACTCAAATGTCATGTTTTTGAGGCCTTCTTTGGCCATCCTGTTTCAGTTTCCAGTATATGCCCTATGCTTTAATTTTCTATTTATCACAGCAATACTTCATATACTCTATATATTGATTTATATTATTGTTTTTCCCATTTCCAGTCTCCTCAAACTAAAATATTAACTCCACGAACTCCATGACAGTATATTTTCTGTTTGTTAATACCATACCTCATGACATATCCTAATACTTACAACATATACAAAGCACTGTGTCTTGCAAAAACAACTACTCAATTAAATATTTGTTGAAGGACTGATCACACTTTTTCACATTTTTTCCTCTCCAAGATGGAAAATTAATGTTTCATTTAGAATATGAGAAAATGCTGACATAGAAGTGGGCATATTGTAATATACAACCACAGACTTCCGTTGATCACTATATCCATTCAGCAAATATTTTTACATGAGTCTCAAATATGAATCTGTGACTATGGTGTATGTATCCACATAGGTAGTTGATGAAATAATACTTGACTCTTCAGACTTACCAAAACAAATAATACAGATTTTCATTTTATAAAGAATATTCCCTTTGGTAAGAGAATTATCATCACTAATTTAACTTCAAAGGTAAGTAAGTATAATGAATCTAAATAAAAATTTTATTAATTTTTAGGTTTTTTTAAACTTCAATTGCACATGACTTTATGGATAGGCTTTAGATTACTTTTCAAAATGATATGTATTAATACTGGTTTCAGAATGATTTTTGGTTCAGTTTAAAAGATTGATGTGTCAATTTTGTATATTTTTTCAATTTAAAAACTATACACATGAAAGTGAAATAAAGTGAATTTCTTGTCCTACAATAGGGGGAAGAAGGGTACTCCAATTATGTCCAAAGTCCCATCGAATATCACTTAACTGGGATACCATTCTCGAAGATGCATCCTTAGGCAATTTTGTCTTTGTGTAAACATCAGGGAATGTACCTACACAAACCTAGATGGGATAGCCTACTCCACACATAGGCTATATGGTATAGCCTGCTGCTCCCAGGCTACAAATACATACGGTATGTTATTGCATGAACGTAGTAGGCAGTTGTAACACAGTGGTCAATATTTGTCTATCTAAACCCAGAAAAAGTAAAAATACTTATATTCTTATATATTCGATCTGTCTTTGAACAAAACATTGTTAGGCAACACACGTGCCTGTGCTGTCTTCTGAAATGGAGGCAGGGTTGGGGGACATACATATGTAAATAATCACAATTCTTCAGGGAGCTTATATTATGATATACAAAAAATCTGAAATAAAATAACATTAACACAAAGCTCAGTCAGTTTGATTAAATAAGTTGCTAAGCCCAGTTAAAGGACCACTGAAGATACTCCTTTATGGAATTAACACTTCTAAATATGAGTAGGTTTCCATTTCTGTTCCTGACATAAATTAATAAGATTCTATTTGGTTCCAAAGAAAAGATTCTCTCATTAGTGTCCCATCAAAAAATAGCACCATTTGCCTCATTAATTTTAATGAGGTTGTTGTTGTTGTTGTTTTCCATTGGTAGGTGTGGATGTGTGGTGTATGTGTCAATGTGTTAGACTTGTATCTTTAAAGAATATGCTTCACATAGGCTAGCTATTCTCTCAAGCTAAAGTTGCCTTAAATTATTTCTGGAACACAGTGGCAGCACTTGGTTAAACAACCAAGTAATATATCTTCTACTTCATTCTGAAAAAATAAAAAGTACCAGAGATCAGTATTTTTTCAGAATATTTTATATAATCTATAATATTAGTGAGATACATACTTCAAACCAAAATTTAAAGGAAAAGAACATATCTTCTTCTTGTGTCTAAAGTTCCAAGTGAACAAAAATCTCAAAATAATAAGTGGACTTGTTTGAGGCTTTTATTATTACTTCCTAAATAGCATAAAATTTTATTTTCTGGATGGCTAAAATATAACTTAATTATACTGATCAAGGTTTCCATTTTCTAACTTGTGAAAATTAAAATAGGATTGCTTTAGACACATTAAATTCTAATCGAATGCTACAAATACTATCTACATTTAAAAACAACATTTCTTTTACATTTTAGCAATTGTCTACATACTACAGGCACTTGATCACAACAGCATATCACTACATTTCAAGAGAAAACATAATTTCTGTGTAGTTTTTAATCCAAATGAAATTATCTTTGGCAAAAGGGATATGAGATCTATTCCCATAATGGGGGGGGGAGGGAAGTTCTAAGAAAGTAGATGGTGAGCAATCCTTAATCCAATCTCAACTTTTAAGTGAGATCAAATAATCCTGAAGAGATAATAATAAGTTCCCAAAAGCAGTCACAGATGTAGACACATCTAGCCTATAGCTGGAAGAAACTTTAATGGTCTGGTTCAGAGTTCTTTGTAAGGAAAGAATAGAAGCAGAGTTTCAGAAGTAGGAAAAGTACAGAAATACAGTACATAGATTAAAATGAGAAGAGAGAATGAGGAGGAAGAAAAGATAGCTTAAGAGAGTGTGAACAAGAAAAGATTTACAGTTTTCTATAGATTAAATTCTTTGGTTTTTGAATGCAACCCTTTCTATGCTAGGAAGATCATTAAGCAGAGAGCATCCTATTTGGGGCTCATGAACAGTACCCTTATTTTACTTCTTCAATAAAGAGTAGGCAAAAAGAGATGAACACCAACTGGAAGTCAGATAGTTAAAAAAAAACAACAGAAGATAAATTATTTCAGGAGTAGGAAAGTGTCACAGACACTCCCAAGGGGGGAAAAAAAATATGTGAACTTGGACCTGTGAAATAAGGACACACGAATAAACATGCAGAGTAAAAGAGAAAATAATTTAGCAAAAATATAAAATGAGAGTTTGCAGAACTCAAAAGAAAAAATTAAGCATTACAATAAAAATTATTCCAAAAATTAAAACCTATTAAAGTAAAAAAGAAGTATAACACTTATAATGACAAGGTAATGTAAAATACATGGAATAAATGAAAACAATGAGGTCAAAGTTCTTGAAGAAAATATTAGAGAGATTTAACTTAAACAGAATATTGAACACAAGTACTAATCCTAGTCTCCTGCCATATTTTTATCAAAGCAACAAGACTCATTATCTACATGAAGAACATTCCAAGGTGTTTTGTTGTTTTTTTTTTTCATTTCCACTGAGAAGAGAAAGAGTGTGCTAAGATTCTTAGCCTATTCGATAGATGATAATTTCCAAACCACCACATGTATGAAAAGATCCCCCCAAAAGTTATTTAGATTCTAAACATAGAAAATAGTAAAGAAAAAATATGTCTGCCCATGGTTTAAAAATAAACATGAAAAGAAACCACAGAAATATCAAATCCATCATTCATCTTAAAAAATATATTATTATTAAAGAATGGAGCTTGTGAAACTGAGTTAAAAAGATATCAAAATATACTACTCACAAGAGATAAAACTAAAAAAAAAATGAGGTTGAAAATGAAGGATACAAGTTTATAGTAACAAAATGTAGTAAAAATATGTAGCACTTTCAATATCATCAAAACAAAAGGAGTTATAGGGATAAGCATTAAAGAGTGGGCCAAATATTTTCATGTTTTCACTGAAATAATTTTTCTCTTTCCTAGGAATACCGCTAGACCCCATTTCCCAGCCTCCCTTACAGTAATATGTGGTAAGTAGAATATGCATAGTAAACCTACCACTTCTAGACGTGTTTTTCTAATGTTCTGCTATAGAGACTTCATCTCTCCTCTCCCCCTTTTATTAATCCATCAGCTGAATGGAAGAATTAAGAGGAAGATGGAAGGAGACCAAGTCCCTAAATCGCCACGTGGCTTCTTGCCTTACAGAGAACACAGAGAGTGAACTATGATGTGATCAAGAAGTTAAGTCTGTCTTAAAACATAGAGAATCAAAGGTTTGTATCATATGATACCTACTGTTAACCTAGAAGTAGTCATCTTGCTTACCCAAATCCATTATTAGGTAAGGAAATATAAGATCTGCTTACATAGCTTAAAGTATATAAAGCAAAAATGATCAGAAATACAAGGATAATTTGAAAATCTATAATATATCACATTGGCAAATGAAGTAGGAACATAAGAATTTGAAAAACTCCATTATACAAACACAATTATCTATACATATCATAAGAGAGCAAGAATATTTGAAATATTATTTTAAAATATAATAACCATAGATTAAGACACAAAAACACAAATATATCCACCAAAGCCATAACTCTTAACTAATTGTCTTACAATTAAAAGCAAGCAGGATAGTATTTCTTCCCTTGAAATGGATACTAATTCCGCACCCCTAGTAAGGTAATAATTTGAAAATCATTAGAAGCTGAAATGATTTCTGTAAAATGCTTAGAAAAATTAAATTATTTAATGTTGAAACGTAAACAAAGTACTTGCATAAAAGAATTGAAGTCTCCCACTTAAAAAAGAAAAGAAAGCCATTCATCTAAAGAACATTTGAGTTAAAAAGGACATTATAACTAGAATCACTGTTTTTTTTTTTTTTTTTTTTTTTTTACAATTACTAACTCTTAAAGATGAACATTAGATTCCAGACTTGTAGGGATGAGGTCAAATACTAAGATCAAAAAGCAAACTAATAAGAAATTTTATTAATAAGGTAAATTTATTTGAGAAAGACAATAAATATAAGAAAACAAAAGAGGAGATGTAGTAAGCTCTTCACGGGTACAACTAAGGAAGAAGATTAAAATAAAACAAAACAGAAAAACATCCAAAGATCTGACAATGAAAATTTCCCTGAAATAGAAACTTACAAGTAGATAAATGTAAGTTTTCCAAGGTAACTTGCCACAGAATTTAACTCCTAAGATATGTCCTTTAAGATTACCAGACTTTATGGCTAAAGAAAAAAGTCCTACGACCTCTAGACAGAAATATGAAGTAACTTATTGTAGCAAAAGAGGTGGGCTTCAAACTTCTTCATGGCATGCTGATGACAAAAAACTAGTGGAGAAATTCTAAAGATTCTGGGAGAAATAAAAGTGTTACCCAAGTACTTGGTACCCAGTCAAGTTACAAGGCAACAAAACTACTTCTTTTGACAATGTGAGTCTTGTAATAAATCTGATTCCAAGCAATCAACACAGTTCAAAGAAAATGTTTTCAATTGAGAAAGTTGTCATGTAAAATGAGCTAGAACTTACTGACAAGTAGAGTGATAGAAGAAAACGTAGTTATTGTAAACCTGACAATATAAACATACAGCAAATTAATCCATAGGTAGTTTATGATAGTGTGAGAAGAAGGGTAAAAACTTCTCATCTTTCATAAAAAGTGTCAACTAGGCTTAAGTTGATGAATTGAAGCAAGTATTACAACTTACAAGGACAACTGTGAAAATAATAAATTTCCATTGGGGGAAAATAAAAAACACAAAATGATAATAAAGCTTAATCAAGGCCAAAATGCAAAACAAATAAGCAAAGAAAACTTGCTCGTAGGCATTCACTCGTTCGTTTCGCTATAAGGATGTATACTTTCCAACATCAAACTTCCTAAAATGCATTCTCCTACCTATCCCACATTAAATTGGTAAAAAATTCATTGAAGGTGTTTATTTGTATTGTAAATTATTTGGCTGGGGTTAACTCTGTTATTCTAAAATTTACCTTTATTTCTCAGAAATTATCTTCATACTTCAGAATCATTTGCAAACAGGGAAAAATCTAGCCTACAGATTGTTTTCATGTAGACGTTTTACATTTTCCTAATGTTTCATCTCAGGTAAATTTTGAAAAAGGATGATGATGGACTGACAGAATTATGAAAATCTGCAAGGTGAAACATTTTCAGGAAGACATTTTTATTGAAGAAGTGAAATTGATAGAGACCAAATATATGTGCAGAATGTGTAGCATGAGGGAATACATTACAGAAAGAGATGGATCAAATTATAGGTTGAAAATTTTAATATATGTCATTCAGTCCAACAGAAAAATTTATATTTTTTCAGGAATATTCCTGATTTTTATTTTAGAATAAATCTCTATCATTTTTTCCCATCACTTTCACCTACAGCATATGATCATTTTTATTTCTGTTATACTTGAAAGTTAAGAATTGCCAGTATATTCCACCTCCTATTTACTCATGCTAAGCTTTGCCACCATGTTGACCCTAGACTCCCCTTTCCTTTAATACCTATTTAACAACTTTAATCTCATGACTGCCTCATGTGTCTCAAGAATTCCAAAACCATGCAAAAAGTAAGATTATAAAGATTTTCAGTATAAATTGGAGATATTTCAAATCTTCTCACCTGAATATGCCTCAAATAATATGGCTCCCTGCCTTTTAAAAAGCCTCGTATACCCCAGTTCTAGTTACATGACCCTTATCGTGTAGCTCCCCAGTGAGTCCTGTATTGGTAGTTATCTCTCTGGCGAAAAATTTAAGAGGTGTTTCTATCAGCTTCATGTACTCACAATACAAACTCAACAATAATAGGGAATGAGTATTTTTATAGAATTACTTTATAAAGCTTGATAAAAATTGTATTTGAAGTTACACACACATATAGGCACACTCGCGTGTGTGTGCCTACATACACACACACACGCTTTCCGTGACATTTCCTGAAACTCCAGTTTTCTTTGTCAGATCTGTTTTAGTAACTCACTCATAAACTCCTTCTAATTCTTAGTGTACCTTCCTCATCATTATGTATTATGTAATTTTTAAAAACAGTTTACGAAATTTGTTATATTTTATCGTGAGTGACTCTTGCTCCGTGTTGTGGCTTAGTATGTTTCAAAAACATATATGTTTTTGAAAGTAGTAACTATTATCTGCTTCCTTGAAACAATCACAGTACTCAGTCTATCTCTGAGTTAAGTTAACGAATTAAAATGAGTTGACATAGTTTGAAAATTAGCAGAAAAACCTGAAGTCCTGTAGAAGTGCAGCATGTGAAACGGAGGTGGCCAACAGAATATAATCCTCAGAGTTTCAAAGCAGACTGACATTGGCAAGTGGAGTAATGAGAGATAATAATATGCCCAGGACTCCACAGTAACAGTTTAGAAATCAGTGTCATGGGTTCCAAGGCTAAAAGTTAATTTTAAAAAATCATAACTTTGGAGGAAAAATGTGTTTTCAAAGAATAAAAATCATATTTACATGCTTATTTGAGAATATATCATATCTACTTTAGTTATCGAAATCTCTGCATTTCAGCCAGCTCGATTTCAAATTAATCTTTGGATTCGTGTGTCCTTGTTTCCATATAGCTTTACCTACACAGATTAGCACCTTGCAAAATAATTTTTAAGTTTTTTCTTGACTCCTTTTAAATCTTTGAGAAAATAGTTTGAATATTTATAATTATTTTAACAAAACTGGATGACTTTATGATACATTCCCCTTCGAGATAAAAAGTTAAGACTATTATCCAAAAATCTGTCTTGGGCAGTTAGACAGCTTAAAGGATAGGTGTATATGATACTTTCATTCAGCTTCCAAAGTGGCCTTCAATTAAGAAAAACAATCAACTGATATTTCTCTATTCGATGCCAGAAAGCTCTGTGCAGTGTTTCTGGGGTTTTTCCTTCAATCAGCCCAACATGAGGCTCTTCCTCAAGCTGTGATTTTGTAAATCTTTTTTTAGTACTTATCGGGACATCCTTTGAATTGTGGTCTCTTCATATCTGCATCATGGGGAAATGCGTACAGAGAAAGGATCAGAAATTTCACATCTCAAAATAGCCCCACCCACCCCCCCCTTTCAAGTTAGAAAATAAAATTAGCTGTGACTTTTTATCCTAGAGAAGCACATATTTTTGAAACATCAGTGTTTTCAAGTTCTCAAGAGGGGTATTTCTTTTGTTTTCTCTGTCACTAATAAGCCATTTCCTTTTGTGAACTCAAAAGAAGCTAAATCTTCACTAGTACCTTAGCTGTTTTCTATTTTTCCAACTTTAATCTGATCTGTAATAAAACAACAGAATATCTGTGCCTCTCCCCTCTCTCTCTTTAATTTTACATGGTCAGACTAATAAGTCAGTCCTTTTGTGGGGCCTATTAAACCTACCCTGCATTTTTTATGTCATTGTAATAATATTATATGGCAGGCAAAAATATAATGATAAATGATAATTTGCCAAAAAGATTAAAAAAACACTGAGGTGTTACCTATCAAAAGTTCTCCTTCTGTCTGTGATGCAGCACAGATTGTGATCGTGACAGTAAATCTGGTGCTATTGTTAATGCCATGGCACTTGGGTTTTTGGCTTGCTTTAGTCCAATCTGTGACATGCTTGTGAATATCTTTCTTCTGTTCTGTCTGTATGGCATATGGATTTCTGGGATACAACGTCAGACCTATCCACATAACAAGTGTTCAGAGCACCTTATCATTTTAAAAAGCCAATTACTCAAAAAGACAAATGTGAAATGTTTCACATTTAATGATGAGCAAATCTGCAAAACAAATGCAATTTTGCTCGTTCTAAAAAGTTTAGTTTAACTGTAAATATTGCAATGGAGTCTTGCATGACACACACCACCGATAGGAAAAAGCTCATTTCATACATATTGTATATCATCACTGTCAATTACATCTGCACAGGATTTAAAACGAGGGTGGTTTAAGTAATTAGAAATAAAGAAAATAGAATATTCTAAACTACAAGGCTCTGAAATCACTGTAAAAATGTCACTGCTAACATTGAACAGTCTAAAAAAATATTTTGAAAGTCTCACCCAAAAAACTGAAAACTGCATATGTCTACAGAGGTAAAGGTCACTCATGAAACACTCAACAACAAAAAATACCAATTCATTTTTTAGAAATATTTGTCAATATGTAAAGAATGTTTTGTACATAAGTTCTCAGTTACTGTTGAATCAGTGGCTGTATGTAATATTCCCACATGGAATGATGTCCTTTCAAATACTTTAAAACAAAGGTTTGGTGAAAGAATTTATGGGGACATCTTGAGTGCTGGGATTTTATGCATGGTAAATGCAACTAACAAAACACAATAACATTGGTTTTGCAACTGACTAATATATTTAAACTTTTATAAATATTTATGATAGAGACAACAGTAAATTCATAACTATATATCCCTATTTCCATTTACCTTACCCTACCTAAGCAAAACAAAGACAAAACCAGAAAAAAAAAAGAAAAATCAAACCTAGTTTTCAGCATCTCCCATGTACGTTATGTTAATATAGTTGTCACATTTAAATGTCTTTCCTTTTTTTTTTTTTTTTGTCTACACATTCTCTAAACCTTCTTTTAAACTGTGAATACTGGTAACAGGATATTATATGACATGAGGAATGGAATGCACCTGGCACTGGTGATTTTAGAATAAACTAATCTTGATATTTATAACATCGTTTAGCAAGTAGAATGTTTTTTTTTTTTTTACCAGGCTTAGAATGTTGGGATATGACAAAGTTCACTCCGTTCTTGGACTTTCATTCTAGATGGTAATGTAGTAAAAAATCAGAAAGTCTCCAATGGGCTATTGCAAAGAATACATAGAAAAGTCTACTCCACTCTGCCACTAGGAATTGACATTAAACAATGCCATGCAAATTTTCTCTATTGTTATTTCACACTGACCATTTGTTATCCAGCATAAAATCCAAATAAGAAGAGCTGGACACCCGTTGAGACAGGAAAGACAGGGAGAAAGAATAATCAACCAAATATTTAAAAGGTGTTTACTTAAAAATAAGGACCTTACTATTTATTTTCATACATCTTGTGGGTTCATTTTCAATTGCATGCCCATGTTACTGTGAAGAGAATTGACATGATGATGGGAATGACACTTGATTTTTTTATGTGATAGCTAATAATTGACCAGGTGATTGCAGGGCACTCAATTACAATTTTAAGAAGAATAATGTTATGGCTGCCTCAGAACTTTGTTGGAAAGATACAGGGTATAGATAATCAAATAATATATAGCTAATTGCTCCCTTTTTACTTCTTTATAGTAAATGGATTTTACCCTATTTACAAATACAATAATTTGAAGTGCAAACTCCTCCTGGAGAGCCGTCACCTAAACTTCCCATCCTTCACTTTCAACAAATCGATTATATTCTTTCCTTATTCCAAATCTAACCTCATTATGATACAATGAAATAATCAAATTTCTATAGTAATATTTCATTTCTAACAGCTCACAGAAGCCCCCAGTAATATGAACTAGATCTGAATGTGCATTGAGATGACTTTGAGGGTCTGAATAGATCCTCCTTAACTAGAATCAAGTTGCAATCGCTATCTGTTGAATGATCTGTTACTTATTTCTCTAACGCTAGTGGTTTAGTAACTACATGTTGAAATCACATTTTCAACATGTGATTGGCAATCACATGGCAACATGAGGCTGGCAGAAGACTTAGATTATCTTTCTACCAACATCCTTATTTGATAGAAGAAAACATTTAGACTCGGAAGACTTGAGGGGCTTTCCACAAAGTACATTCCTAGAAAAGCCAGAGACAGATCTGGAGTCAGATGGTCTGGGCTGGACGTTTGGTTGCCTAACTTACTCTTGTGAGCTATTCTAGAAAGTCTCTTAACCTTTTTAAGAGGCAATTTTCCCAGTTGTAAAAATCTGGTGGCACCTATTTCACAGAGATATTATGAATGAGATAATACGTGGGAAAACCCTGTAAACCATAATGTTCCCCACAAATATATTACAGGGCCTTTCACCAACTCACCAGCAACTTTAGTTCCTAGTTCCTTTATCATCATTACTATTATTTTTGCTTTGCTTATCTTACAGGATATAAACCATTGAATAGCAAAATAAATATCAGGGGATAAAATTCTAGCTTTTATAGATAGAAGCAAAGCTGCCAAGAAGGGCATTTTCTTTCATCTCAGTGTACTTTGAAACTATCTGAAATGGTTTCCTCACAGCCTGTACCCAACCGCTAAAAAAAAGTCTAAAGGGAAGAAAAATGAGTAACAATGATATAAGGAATAATTATGAAAGCTGTAAACCTCCATACTCAGCCTCCACATAATATTATGATGTAAAATGCTCTCTGGGCAGTACCTGAGTCCATAAAGTGTCAGGTGGCTATTTAGCAAGAGAAAAAGAAAGGAATCAGATCAACGTTTTATAAGTGGTTTGCATTTTTTTTTTGCACCTGTTATTCTACAATTTCTTTCAGTTAAATTTCAAAACACTACAGTTGGGATCTCCTTGCCAACCTGAGATGGCATAAGCCTGGATAACAGAACAAAATGTGAGAAGGTCCTTCTGTCTTTAACGCCTGTTCACCAGTGAATCAGCCTCCAATTAATCTGTTTCTTCAGTAGGAGTTTAATAAAAGTCAAGCACACACATGTTCAAGCTTGTTTAATATTGAAGCTGAGTTAACATTATCTGTCTAGCCAGGTCAAAAATCCTGTATAATTAGATGCCAGAAACCATTTCAAAAAAATTAAGGATTTTTCCATTTATCGTAAGCAATTGATTATCTGAAGTAGGAAAGTTTATACCTAAAATGGAAGTGCAATGAGAGGTTTGCTTCTCATTAAATGTTGCAAGGGGGGAAAAGTTTGTTTCATGGCCAAACTGCACATAAAACTCAATATATTAGGTTTGTTATTTTCTATTTGTTTATGAACCAGAAAATTCAGGATCATTCAGCAATTCTTATTTCTATTCCACTGTGTGGGTGATGATCAGAGTTGGTCATTTACACTCAATCATATACAGCATTATGCTTGGAGGAAGCTCTTAACCCAGTCATCTGTGCCCATGACTCTGTGTTTCCTGGAGGAAATCAACAAGGCTGCAGATGGAAATACAGGTTGGATGCATTTACGACAAGCAGAGTTAGCAGCTACAAAAGCTCAGAACTGCAAGCTTCCCAAACCCCAGAGAGGCTGCTTAGTTTAAGCAATGGCAAAGGCAGCAAAATCTCAGGAAAGTCTAAGTCCCTGAGAGTTTGTGAAAATGACATTTAGCCCATAACTGAGGTAGTACATTAACTTTGCATAAAGTACAAAGCAGCGTCACCTTAAGCAGTATCTTTTGAATCCACCTCAGAATCGAACTGCCCAGGCTGAGGAGTATGTAATTGCATTCTCGTTCTTATTTGCAATATAGGAGGTTGAAATAAAGATGACTCACATTCACAGGACTTGCCATGCAATTGTGGAACTTTTTAAAGGCAGATTGTTTAAGAGACCACTATCCAAGACAGAAAGCCGAGATCACATTTCAAGGCATAAAGGAATGAATGATGACAATATATACTCAGGTTACAATTTCATCCACATACCCAGAAAAAAAGTTATCCCTTTCCTTTTGTTTGAGAAGTCGTACATTCAATCCACAGAAGATATGAATGTATTTGCAAAACATTGTAAATAATTGCAAAAGAACACTCTAAATTTTCCAGATGAAGGTGAGATAGACCTGCTTGTTAGGAAAACTTCAAATCAATGGAATTTATGACTAGCGACATCCAGCACCACAGCAGGTATAAGGCATTGTAAAGTCCAGTTTTGCTTCAAGTGTTAGATTTAATAGGATTCTTAATTTTGTCATAACTTCCTATATCTGAAAAAATTAAGCAAAAATGAAAAGACTGCAAGTAAAAAGATTTAGGGTTATATTTTATTTCTTGATTTCTTCCGGTAATCAATATATGTAATTATAAGATCCTTGTATCTTTAACATATTAGTTATCTTCATAGCAGTATCTCTAATATATCAACTTTATCTTTGGTTCATTCAAAATGTGTGGGATTTAGCAATTTTTAATAAGCTATTTTAAACGTTTTATTCAAAATGTTCCACGAAGGACAAATGATCAGAAATCTAAGTGTATTCACATACTCATCATATAAAACTAAAGTTGAAGAAATATATTTACTTATCATATTTATTATTATTGTTCATATTTGTCTTTATCATCATCCTAGTGATTATTGGCCACATAAATCAGTGATCTTCACGACGACCTCATTTACTGCAATAGAATAATGATCCAAACTATGTTTAGCAATTTGTGTCATCTGACCCCCAGTTGTGATCTCTTGCCAAGAGTCTGTATCTACTTCCCTCTACATATAGGTTGCACTTGAGCAGCCAAAAAAGGAGTCAATTAGTCTTTTACGCTTCACAGCACCGAATAACATCAGATACAAGAACCTTATTTTCAATGAAATATCAAGAACATTTTAGGAATTCTCCCTCTTCCTCCAACTTTAACTTGGGGTGAGTCAAGTCTCACTACATCTCATTGTCTTTATTGTCAACTGTGAGAAAACTTAAGGTAACTCCTATAAATAGTCTTTATATACTTCAAGGAGTTGTATGCGTGAAATGACCATAATCGCAAGTGTTAATGTGGTTCAGTGTGCTCCTGGGATATTTATTGAGCATTAAGACACCACGTCTTTATCACTTGATGCAAGTCTAGCAGACCAGCAACTATTCCAGTAGATGGTTGTATTTCAGAATATTTTTCCTTAGGACGAAGCTCATGAAACCATTCATGAAGCTGAAGAAGCCAGTTTTGATTAAAAAGAAAACTACTTAGATCCCTTTTTCTTTGGAATCTTTACATGGAGATTACTTTTAAAAACACTAGTCTCCTTTTTACTAAATCAGACTCTTCCTCTATCATAAGCATCACTCAATTATACGTTACTTTAATCTCTGGAAACCATCCAATGGGGGACTTCCTGCTTATGAAAACCCCTAACAGGTGATGCTGTGCTCCCGAGTACAATCTGGTCCCAGTTTTTACTCCTTGGTATGTTATTGGAAATGTAGTCATGGCCCAGACAAGATATTGTCGTTTGGTTCATGAACTTCCGACGCTATTTCTGATAATGTTTTTAGCCTGTTAAAATGTGTTTTCTAGAAACAGAAATGACGATAATACAAATGTTTAGGTTCATTCTGTTGCTTTCAAACATAGCTGATAAAACAGATACAGTGAACCAGGAACTGAATATGAAGCATCATTTCACCCCATTTTTTTGATGAGACCATCAAAAAGGATCTTTCATATATGATAAAATTTTTAGAAACAAATTTGCTCAGAAGCTGATAGTGACTAAAGGTGTAGGTGTAGTGATAAAAACCAATAGTTCCATAGTATCCATTAATACCATCTGAATAAAGTACTTGTATGTCTGGGTACCGAGTTCTGGTTTTGAATTTGACTAGCACCATCTTCATCTGCTGATGCATCCTGCTAGGTACCTTGCATACCAGGACAAATTCACCTTGTCCCTGCTGGCTAAAGCCATCAATGGCATCTCACGGCTGTTAGGTAAAACTGAAGCATGTTTAAGGCAGCTGACGCAGACCCGCCCTGCCTGTTATCCACCTGTCTCACTGGCCTTATGCCTTACTGCCCTCTTTCTTCCTCATTTGCTTCTTTCCAGGTCTGTTCTGGTTCCTCAAACATGCTATGCTTTCTCCTGCCACAGGGCTTTTGAATGAGATGTTCTTCCTACCTGTGACTGTCTTTATTCATATTTGCCCATGTATTTTTCTGTTCTTAATGTTAAGATTTCTTCCAGACTAAAGACTGCCTTTGACATTAATTATGCCCCTTGCTTTTTAGACAGCAAGAAATCTTCAGGTAACTTACTGGTGTGCTGCCATTGTGTTTTGTACTTTTCCTGAGCTGCTCTCTGCAAATCTGTGACTATGTAATTATTTGCTTAATAGTCTTCTTTCAATTTAGACCTAAAATAGCAGGAAATCTGAGACTATTGAATTCTTAGGTCTATATCACTGTTAAGTAAAGGTCAAGAATATCTATTGACTGAGTGATCACTGTCTCACTTGAAATCTCTTTCACCTCCTCACTTGTTTGCTATCTATTCAATTAATTCTTCAAGGTCAAGTCAAAATGCCTTTTTCCCCCTATAGTTTAATTTATTATAATTCCTCTTTAATATTCCTATATATTGATAGTAATGACAGTTCCTCAATAAATTTTAAGCTCCTTTAATGTAAACAACTATGGATCTTTAAAATTATTGCTTTCCTCCCATATTATCATTTATGTTTGCTTTTATTACTAAACTACAGTGGTAAGAGATCTAGAGATACAATGTCTTTCAGGCAAAGCATAGCCATCTTTCTTGCTATCAGTCCCCCCGTGCTTTCTTCCTTCTTCCCTATCTGAATGGTAATTTTGACTACTTTCGAATTTTTTTCTTAAGGGTATGGTACAGGCTAAAGTCTTGGAATCTTTCAACTCCTCCTTTAAAAATGTGTAGCAAGGAAATCTGGTGTCAATAAGTTGTTTCATCGCTCTGGGAAAATACATTTTATAACATGATCTGGGACTCGTCCAGTTTCCTGAGCTCTAAGCAGAACAAGCATTTCAAAACATGAGCTAAAACTCAGATTGAAGTGTACTGGATGCTTCTATGTGCTTCCTCGCGGGTCCTCAACTAGGATGAGAAAGGATGCCTACTCCTGAAACATGGCTTCTCTTACCTGCGAAATCCCTTTCATATTTCCATTTCTGCTATTTTCAGTAAGAAGACACTACTAGTCATTAAAGTTACCATTTAGAATATGGGAAATTGAATGACTTTCTCACTATTGGAAGTGCCATCTGGGCTGGTGACTCACAGAGGGTCTGAGGCATCTATAATATAAAGTAGAGGTCCCTCGAGGACCGTGCTTATGCTGTAAACAATTATTCTGGCTGTGGTCTTATTACTTTTTCATAAGTCCAAAACTGCAGTGTAGAATCTGTGTTTTGCAGTTTTTATTTTTTTAACCTTTCCAACAAGGACGAGGGTCACTTGTGTTCTTATCTCTGCTGTCACTAACTCTTGAGTGACCTTGGACATCTCCCTATGCTTCACGGACTAGCATATTTATAGCGGCTTTCATCCCTAAGAGTCTGTTACTTTACGCAGCATGGTCATGAGGTTGTAGCTTACAGTTGTAGGGAAGTTAAGTGTCGAAATGGATAAGCAAAGAAGTCCATTTGGAAAGCTCTAATTAAGCTGTCATTGCGTGCATTGTGTGCTTGTTTAGTGATCCCTGTGCAGTGCATCAATAATTAATAGGTTCGGTTTAGAAAAGGGTGGAGTTTTTAGAAAAATACCTGCTCATTTTTGCTAAAACACAGAAGCAGGTTGAACATGACTCTATCGGGCTCTACCCTGCAGCTCCTGGGAATGCCAGTAATGGCAAAGGTTACGGAGAAGTAATGCTTGCAAACTGGACATATTCAGTGGATTGCTCTTCCTACAGTCAGACTGGCTTTACGGAAACAGCAATTTGAAGTGTTTCTTTCTATTTCAGTTACATTCCAACAGGGAAGACACTCTTGTGAAAGACACCTTCCTTAATGGCCTTCTTCCAAGTTTCACTTTGTATTTCTTAAGCACCAATTAAGTAATAACATAAGATTTCTTGTAATTATCTGGAGAGTTTTTGTAAAAGATAAATTATGGATAGATTGCATTCTTCTCAGTAGTAATAATGATGCTTATCTAGTGGATAAATCATTATTGGTGATATAAGTCCTAGCTCTTAATGCATAAAATGTAATATTGAAAGTGCAGCCCCTGTGGTATAAAATTGCTAATAAATCTAAATTTTACAATCTAGGCAAAGAAGACAGGAGGCTAGCTAGCTTTGGTTGTCTAGGTTTTGTGGGGCTATCTAGGTTTAAGTTTTTATTTTTTTACTTCACAAATCCAAATCTGAAAACCAGACCAGAGACCTTTAGAATGAAAGACATTTAAAATAATCTTTTTGCAAGAAAGCTGTTTATTTTATAAAAGGGAGGGGGCAAAGCTGAGATGTGCCTGGGGAAAAAATCCTCCTCCTCTTTTCCCATTTCCCCTCCTCTTCTTCTTCTATATATACATTTAACATATTCTATATATTTTTAAGCCTGGCTGTGATCTTTTTAAAAGATTTATCTATCAAGATTTCTGTCCAGAGACATGCCTCTGCAATGAATTAGTTCGACAAAAGACAGTTTCCCACTGATTATCGAACAATTCTCCAAACATAATCACTTTTGTTGAAAATTAAAAAGGTCACCCGGAGGTCAAAATTATATCAAGGAGACATGTACTGTACAGAATTTTTCCTGTACTCCCTCAAAACCAAACCAATGAAAACTGCCAGCATGTTCACAACTTTTTTGTTTCTTTAATTCCTCACCTATCTATAGTCCCCTTGATTTCATAACATTAGCTCAAGTTGATGGAACAATCACGCGCATCCAAGCTATTCGAAATCAATCTCCTTTGTCTTCTGTAGGTGGGGCACGTGTAAGTGTGAACTAAGGGTCTGCATTGAGGACATACACTCGTTACTCAAGCATATATTTCTAAACGCAGGCTCACGTAATACAAATGGGAATTAACAGTCAGTGTTTAGTCTTGTAAATTTACTACATCTGTTGACAATATATGCAATATACAATGATTGTTCCAGAAGATGCAATGTCAATATATATTTTTGAAAATAAAGTCTGATGATGTGGACTAAATGATGAAAGACTCAGCTGGACAGTAACATTTCTTATTTTCTATGATGTTCTTATTTATATTTAAAACTTCTTTGGTATTGTAAAATGGTAGCTTCATATAAAAATCTCATCATCTCAGAGAGTTAAAGTAGTAAGCATTTGGAAAGCATAACGGTGACTGTAAATATTTTCCCTGCATGTTCTCCCAAGAGCTGTGAGAAGTAATGAATGGGAGCTACTTTGGGAACTGACCACTCTGAGCACATAAGTTTCCATGGGCCCCTGTTACCTAATTCATTCTTGTCACCTTTTCTCAAAGCCAATGGACCTCTATTTCCCCCCCAGGAATCTCTCGGATAGCCTGTGTGTTAGTTTCTAATAATATGCTCTTGTTTGTGACCTGAAGTATCACAAGAATAACCTTTCCCAGGTTCCAGTGACAACATGATAAATGTCTTGAATCTGTAGTAATTATTTTTGAAATGTGAATTAAGGCAATGTTCGCTCATGATTTCCCTTAAAAAGAAAAAGGAAATATACAATTTCAGTTTACTGTGGAGCTGGAAAAACCCTTGGGTTTTCTTCTTTGGCTGTTCCAAATCTTCCTTCTCAGGGAACGGGGTATCTTGCCCTGAAAGTGATGGTGTGAAGGAAATTCTGTAACCTTTGACTGCCGTGTAGTCAAGGGTGGTTCAGGGCCACGCAATGGTGCTCATAAAGTGGCAGGAAAGGGTACTAGTTGTAGTGTATCATTTTCTTTTGTAACTTTATAATTAGGAGTCAATTGAGTTAACTGCTTCCTTAATAATTGGCCTCCAGACTGCAGGCAGGCTCCCCAAAACCAGGAAAACAAAAACTTGTGTTGTGCAGCATAGCATGCTTTAGAACAAGGTAGAAACCAGATCTTGCCTCACATAATGGCATAAACGTTTCTCTGTGGCTGCGTCTAACAAAGGTATCACCTAGGCATGAACCACAAGGGTAACAGACTTCACTGCAGTTAATTATCCTGATTTATCCCAAGAAACTAGGTTTTATTCTGTAATCTGTGAGGAAATCTGCTGTTCCAGCTTTAAATCCTTTCCTCGGCCAGGTGACTGTCAACTGCATTTTCGTACAGGAGGGAATTAATGCCACATACCGCCTAAGCAGCTTTGAAGGGAAAAGGCCTGGACCTGTAATAACTTTCGTGCAGGGTATTGATCCCGACAGCACGCGGGAGCCCACAGTCACAGGGCTTTCCGGGGGCTTTCTGTGCCCTTCTGTACCTTTTATATTCTGCCACACTTGGCCCTGCACGGTGAAATCTCACATTAACTCTCCACAGGAGACCCCAGGTAACTCTGCACTGGTGTTACCACAGGCTGAGTAAAACCCTGGGTAAAAAGCCGGCCCCACAATGAAATCTGATTTTCAAGCCGGCAACAATCAATACGGCTTTAAAATTTGATAACAAGGAACTTGGGCAGAAAGTAATCAGGGTTGCTGTAAAAGGCGGCGGCAAATTTCCTCCCCAGTAGGCGGCCTGCTCCTGCCCTGTGGGGAGACCCTTCCCCGGCACAGTTAGTGGGGCTCGCGTCCCGTGCGCCCCAAGGGCGGACTTGCCAACAGCGACCGGGGCACCTGAGCGCTTTGGTTGGAACTAGTGGGCACACGTGGCTGAGACTTGGGGGTAGAGAGGGAGGCACTGAGGGGAGGGAAAGTGAGAGTGGGGCAGAGCACATCTTGCTGCAGGAATTTGTTCCAAAGCATTTCAGTCTGCCTGCACATCTTCATCACTTCAGCGATAATTAAATCTCAGCATCGCAGGTGATGTCCTCTCACAGTCGCTTTCCCCGGTTCCCACTGGGCCAATGAAGCAGGCCTCCCCGTGCGGGCTGTTAGCACAGATCAGGTGGTAACGTGGAGGGACAGATGAGCTTTAGCTGACAGATGGCAAGATGACCCGGAAAACCTGCCCCCTCTTCTAGGATCAGGCAGCAGCTGACAGGTATTATTTCATAAAATAACGTCTAAAAGGAATCGCCAGGGTCTTCGCATTAATCTGAGGCTGCAACCAGCCATGTAACGTTTATGTCAGAACAAATCTGTCTCTATGCAGGAGAGGGAAAGTGGTTTTTGATGAAGTTGTTCATAAATTTTAATATAATATGCCTGATGGTGTCAGATATAGTCTCATATCTCTTTTATATTTAAAGGCTCTAGTGAAACATAGAAATATTCAATCTTCAACAAGCTACTTTTAAATAACTAAAAAGTTAACCAAGGATACCTTACTGCTTTTTTTTATTTTTTAAATTTTTTTTTGTGTTTTCAGTAAAGAACTGGTTCATCTGAGCTCCCTGTTTCTAAATGAAAATTATTTCAATGCCATGAGAAGATTTTTGCCTGGGATATCAGACAAAAGGAGTGGGGCTATAGCAAAGTTGCTTTTATAGAAAACTTGCTTTCTGGAAGGGACAAAACTTGCCCACACTCACAAGTAAACAACAATGGCAGGAAGCCCCTGTCTTCTACATACACAAATAATATTTCACAACTTCTGGTGAAAAAGAAAAATCAACTACTTACTGGTTGGCAGAGATAACCCTTTCATTAAATGAGCTCTCCAGGAGCCTGACATTTGAAGGTTTCAGCCCAAATGAATATGTGGAGAATTCAACCACCTGGATGGAGTTTGGCTTTGTTTGCTTCATGTGGATTCCCCAAAAGAATGATGCAGCAAGGTACAACCTAAGTCTTAATTTGCATTAACCTACTAAATAACAAACTCACTTGAGTCTTGTTTCAGATGTACAAAGTAATATTTCAGGATGCAACTTCTCAACCCACCAGGGAAAAATGCTGACATGTCTCTATTTATTTGATTGTTATGAAACAGGGAGAAACGTTTATTGTGATTGTGTTAAACGAGGGAACTTTTTCTCTTTTGCAGACCTTTTGTGGTGTAAGATTGCTTCTTTGAGTATCTCTAAGAATAATTGTAAAGTGAATTCATGAACATAACAGACGCACAAGTAACCTGGAGAGGCACGTGTTGCAGAGATGGGGCCTTCTCCACACACCTCATAATCACATTTTCACCTGCCCATCTGGTGCAGACCTGAGCCTATTAGTAAATGCACCAGATACAGAAGCATGCCACTTTTGTGTTTCGTGAATACATACTCAATTATAAAAAATGTCTTACCAAAGAAATAAAAAAATACTAAGATATTCCTTTTAAAAACTGAAATTATTGAGCATATGGGACAATTTCACAGTCCACTTAGATACTTTTAAAGGACTACCTAGCTTAAAGACTCCTAAACTACTAGTTTACCAAATTAAAAAAAGTTAAATTCTCCATTTAGCAAGTCATAAAATGAACTAGAAGTTTGAAAGTATTTATACAGATGTTTGTACTTTATTATAATATAATTGAATTAACCCTTTAAAAATGGCACTGGCCTTTGTGAAAATACTGATTGTTTCCATTTGACACTGAACATGCAATTAAATTACAAATTAATGGAAAAGTGGATAGGTTATATCTAATCATCATAAAAATACTCTTAACTGAAGCATTGAGAACTAAGATTTGAGACATTTTAAAAGTTAAGTCAGGAATCATAAAAGAATTATACCTACATAATATCTACCTGAAGCAATTAATAAACTTAAAGCAAATATATATACATATTTACTTGCTAACATATCTACATTGGGCCTAAACCTTTCTTTATATGAAGGCCAAAGTTTTGTGGGTTTATTCTACTTATCTCCCATTAACCCAATTGCAATGCATATTGTATACTTTCTATAGTTTCTTTACAGTGCAAATTCAACAACATACACAGCAAACTTAGTGCAGAATCCTTTTGCATTTTTAATATTTCTTTCCCAACTTTTCATAGTTGTCTTGCCCATATCTAATTTGGAAACATTTCTTTTAGCAACTTATTTATCAAGTCTTCCCAAGCATTCAAATTTAGTTTTCATACAAACAATAGCTTCCTTTCTTTGAACATACTAATTTCATCAGTTCATGTAATATTGAATGAAATTATGTATTTATATACATACAAAAGATGTGAAAAATTTTAGAAACAAATGCAAAGTTTTCAAGTATACCACCACTCAGACTGCTAGGAGCACAGTAGTATAGGCATACCAAAAAGCAGAATATTAACAGTACTTAACGTGGTGTTAACCTTAATTAATATATTTTAAAAGGGAAGGGAAATTATTAGCTAATCTTCAAGGCATTTAAGACAGGCTGTTTGAGAGATCTAAATCTATCGGTATGCACCCGGCTGTGAGTGTCTGAGTTATGTATTCTTGCACCCCCAACATAAAGGCAGAAGCAAGAGTTTGGAGCAGCAGTTAAGAACTCATGTGTTTTTTCCCATTTTTTATAATAAGAATCGTCAGTTACCCAAAAGTGTATTGGCTAGACATGCTCATCCAAGTTCTTTAGTTTGTCTATGTATGTGATTTTTCATCTGTAAATTATTGATAATAACAAAATGCCAACCTATTTTAATAATTCTGATGGTTATCCAAAGTAGAGAGCATGGAACAGGGTCAGAGTTGGTGCTCAATAATTGATATTTATGTCATCAATATCATTGCCATCTAATATTTATTCTTTTTCAAGAGTTCACTCATCAAAGATAAGATATAATGGCAAATGTGAAGGAGATTCCTGGGTTGGGACTCTCACATCTTGTTTAATGGTCCTAAATCATTGTTGTCATTAATGGATATTAGAAAAAAATCACTTTTCTTCAAAATTTATCAATTTTATTAAATTCCTTTAGTTGAATCAATGGATTTCTCTATTTAAAAAAATGTGCAATCCCTATGTTGACTCTTTTTCACCATCTTCTCCCTACAGAATAATGGTTCATAATTACTTCTGATAAAAAGAGTACATGGCAAAGTAGTTGTGGTTGTTCTGCATGCCCATGCTGTTGCATATGTGTTTTATGTATGTCTGTACTCTGAAAAAGATATTCTTTATATGATATTATATGATACGGCTATTTTGAACAAAGACAAAACTGTATGTGTGCTACTGGTCCTTTACCATGTACATTAAAAAATTATAAGGACCAATCTCAGTCTACTCGATCCATATATATTTGAGTTTTGTTTTATCTGAAGAGCCTACTATTTATTTACATTTATTATTTACTTTATTATCATTATTTACTTTATTATTTATTTACATTAAACTCATATTTGAGAAGAGATTTATTATTCTCCTTCTGTTATTGTCAACTTTATTATATCCCTCCTGAAAACGCTCAGATGATCTATCAACTTCGTGTTGGTGGCTGAGAGGTTTCAAGCTGTCATACACCTTAAGTGGAATTCATCTGCATTTCCTCTCTTCATCAATAATGTGAATTATATCATTTGTGTTTTAAGGATACCATTCATCTTTTATGCTTGGCCATAAACTGGACTATGACAATTATTAGAGTTGAATATGAACATTAAGGAGTCCCAAGAAACAATAGAGAGGAAGTGTTTACTTATACAGTTCAGAGCATGAGCACTATGTTCCTCTGTCAGACATGACTGCTGGAGCCTGTGCTGGTCCTTTAGCTAGTCTTATGATTTTGTTATCTCTGGTTTTCATAATATTAATACAAACATGAATTGCAAAACCTATCAAAGTTAGGTCAATATTTACTTCAGATATCCACGTTTTCTAAACCAAGATTATGATTGCCTGATAAATTCATTTCATTTAGTAGATTTAATGGCTTTCATTTAGGAGAATGACAGGGTAATTCAAAAGTATTCCATTTTGGTGTCTGACAATTAGAAAGGAAGTCATCTTACATGGTAGAGAATGGTTTCATCTAGTATCCCATGATTTAGGAAAGGGAACTATTACTGTTATTCCATCTCCCTGAGGCCAGAAAAAATATGGAGCCACATCTTGAATACATTCAGCTAATTTTAGCAATTGATATGAACTTTGGTGAAATCCCTACTAATATAGGAGCATCTAGGAAAAAATAAAAAAGCCTTTCCAAAGTCTGTAAAAAAATTCTCAAGACATATGCCTTCACTTATAAGTTTATCTATTATTTTTATAAAATAAAGTGTATTTTAATTTCAGCACTCCACAAGCTGAGTGGCTTTGTGCTGAGCAATAGAAAATACTTCGGGTTGACTTTCTTTCAGTTGAAGAGTCTCTGCCCATCTATTTATCTTGTCTTTTGTGGGTTGTGCATAAAATTTGATGTTCCCAATCACTGTAAATACCTGCACATGTCAACCCAAACTGGGCCTGGATCAGGCCGACACTCCTCTGCCCTTTGTGTGGTTAGAAAACATATGCGTGACTTCTATAAGCTCTATCCCTCACTGTGGTTTATATAAAAACCCAAGATTGGTAGATTTCTGAAGCAGTCATCAATTTTACATGGTGAATTTATGAGACGCTTCTCTCCAGGTAAAATAAAATGGTAGCCTAGGGCTTCTATCAAATGCTTGACACTATTGGCATTTGTGGAATGAAATAAAATCTCTTTTTCTATAAAGGCTCACTTTATTCAATTTTGCAAAGGAAGAATATTAGGGGAAAAGTTTTCTTCTCTGAAGTATGTTGAAGCTTTTTTGATAATGGGATACAATGCATCTAGATGGGTTAGGATTAATTCTTCTTGAGGCAGAGGCAGGTTGAGGTCCTTTCAGGGGCCTTCATGTCTTTGTGAGTTTACTTACAAATACGTCCAAATGATACCATACAACAGAAGGACACTTCAAATACGGGTGATTCCTGAATGACGCCAAGAAAAGAGACAGCTATTTTGAATATCCAAATCTCTTTTCAAATTTTACTTATGCAGGTGGGTTACATTCCCCTCCTGTGTACTTAGCAACATTTTTTTTTTTTAACTCTAAAACACATAGGCCTTTTTGCCTGAGTTAAATTTGTTTCTTTAGCTGGTAAAGCTTTTCCTTTCCATATGGTCAGGATAGCTAATTTAGTTTGTCTCTGAGGTGGCCAACATTATAGTGTGGTATCATAGAATATAAAAATAAAAGAAGGTACGAAAACCTTATTCTAAAAATGAAATAAAAACAGATGGGACATACGTTTCTAACGTATTTAATTTGCATCGTCTTTTTCTCCTTTTAAAGTTCTTGTGGACCAATCTTGCAAAAAGGCAAAACAAACCCTAAACACTCCAGTTCCATGCCAGCAAGCTGCCAGGCTGATCTTTTTATCTCCATCAACTCCACAAAAAATCAACGAAAAGAAAAAAAAAATCAACAGGCATGTGTTTAAATGTCCTGAAATTTTTTAAATAAAATTTTAAAATAAATTTCTTAAGAGTATTTTTCACTTGCATACAGTCAAACTATATGCAAGTGGAATCGTCATCAGCAAGGTTGAGTTGCTCCGGGGAGCCTAATAACGCTTTTTCTTTTGTCTGAGGAGGAAGGCAAGCACGTTTCAGGTGGGTCCAAGAAAAACATACAGGTGCCTATCAATTTTAGTTCCCTTTCCGATAACTATTTCTTTCTTCAATGCTGCTGTAAAGATTTTGTTATTCATTCCAAAACCCTATTTAGTAAGTCCTGCCTTTAGAATCCCGATTTCATCAGATTTGCCCAATGCAACGTGTTTAATAATTCACTGAATAACACCCTTGTGGTCTAGTACCAGCTACCATATGTAAGATTGGGTCTGTGTGATGTCAAAGCAAATAAATTAGGAGGCAAAATAATTGAGGAACATAATTACTGGTTTTGTCTGAACATCTAGCTTAACTATTTTTTTTGCTCTACAGTTTCATGAAGCAATTTTAAAAAAATTTTAAATCCAATCAACACGCTGAAGAAGTGCTTGAGAACAGCAAGGATATTGCTTAATATAGAATATGTGACACAAATTATTTTATACAGTTTCCATATTTGGCATAATTACTTTTAAGAAAGTATTTCCAAGAGAGATTTTGGATTTGCCACAGATTTATAGCATCATTATTAATAATGGAAGATTTACAAATATAATTCTTTTTTGACATTAAAATATTTTAATTGTATTAGTAACCTCAGGAGTACTTGATTTATTGATAGCTACCCCTAATTTTTATTAAAGATACACTCAAATAAAAGTAATGCTATGTCACCATTATTTAAATAAGCCAAGAAATTTGTTTAAGTAAAATGTTTTTATTTTCCTCGCCTTTCCAGAAGAAAATGAAAAATTTAATAGAGGTGACAATGGCAAACATGATTTGTCATTAGAACAAAACTGTGATGAATTCTTATGCAGATACTTCACTATTTCTGACTTGAAATGATTTTATTTCAAATGTGTTCTCTTTTTTTCCTATCCCTAGCATAACTGAAAAATGTTTAAAATGCTTTTATTGATTTCTGGAATAGGGCATTAAAGTTGTGGCTTGATAAGCTGTTTCAGTATCGTCCACAACCTTTGTATATTTCTAAGTCATACAATTTGAGAAGGAAAATAAAATCATGTCGTTACTAATATTTGATTATTTTCTTTCTTAAAATGCTCGAATACTTTTTCTTTTCTCAGGTCAGGATGTTTACCAAACAAATTTTATATAGTACATTAAATAGCTACTTGTAAAAGTTGTCGTTTGCATTAGTGGCTTAAGCAAATGCTTTTGGATGAATGTTTTGCGTCAGATTCCGTCTTTTCTATGGGAACTTTCAAACCAAGAGAGCAAGAGAACAGCACAGAAAAGTCGCAGACATGACAGCAGCCGGTGGTGGCACTTTCAGCCTGGTGGGATCCTCCCAATTGCTAAAAGCTGTCAACATTTCTTTTGGAAGCAAGTGTGAGGAAAATTCTGTTCTTAGTTGGTGTTATGGGTTGATTTATGTCCTCACAGGGAAAGATATATCGAAGGCCCCAACCCCAGTACCTCGGAATGTGACTCGATTTGGGTACAGAGTTTTTTTACAGAGGTCATCAAATTCAAATGAGGTCACTGAAGGGGGCCTCACCTGATATAATTGGTGTCTTTTTTAAAAGGGGGGAGTTTGGGCACAGACAGACGTGCACCGAGAGAAGAGGATGTGAGACACGTGGGGAAGATGCGTGTGACAGTGGAGGCACAGATGTGAGTTATGAGCTGCATGCCACGACACTTCAAAGACGGCTAGCCAGAGCCCCAAAGAAGCAAGATAAGATCCCTTCGGAGAGCAGAGGGAGCGTGGCCTGCACACCCCTCAGTGCAGACTTCTAGTTTCCAAAAGAGTGAGACAAGAACTTGCTGCCGTTTGGAGGCACCTATTTGTAGAGTACTCTGCTCCAGGGCAGCCGCGGGGGCCAGGAGAGTCGCAAGCTAGTGCCACTGAGGCTAGGATCAGGAAGGCAGGAAGGAAAACAAGGAGGGAGGGATGGGGGAAAGGAGAGGTTCCAAGAGAAGTGAACCACTTCAATGCAAATCTGCAGGAGTACTTCTGAAGAACAATGAGGAAAAGATACCAAGGGTGATACCTAAAGAAAAAGACGGCCTGATTTGCTAAGTTTGGAAATCACCTCTTATTTGTATCCTTTATGATTTCTGGGTTTTTAATCTAACACAGCAAACATTTCATAATGCTGCACAAGAGGGAAAAAATCAATTGCTAGCAAACGCCCGGGGGTGGGGGGGAAGGGAGAAACTCGGTGATGGGCTGCATTCACACTGACGTCAGATGGTTCTAGGGAAAATTGTGAAGGAAAGCAAGAGGATGGTCATACTCTACCGTGAGAGGGTGCCTGTAAATCACTGTGTAAACACCCAGGAACTGCTCCCCCAAAGTCAAGAACCAGTCAAGCAGTACCAGCTGTAAAAATGGAAGTGTGCAGGAAGTGGAGGAATCCTCCAACATCTGTTGGGGCCATTAAAAATGAAAAGTAAATCCAAACTGGCAATATAAGAGATTTATTTTTCTACATTAACCCTGACAGCAACTGCCAATTTTTTTTTCAATCTTTGCCACACAAGTACCTTTCAAGGGGCAAAACAGTCAGCGCCAACTGCGAAAGCAGCAATAGGTGGAAAAATCGGGATTAAGACAATTTAATATTGATGGCAGGCGTCCAGGAAGAAGAGGGTAAAGGGGGAAATATGAGTCAAAGCTGGCGGGAAGGCATCAACATTCCCCAGGAAAATATAATCATCCGGGGAGAATTTAAATCTGAAGGGTACCTTCAAATCACAGCAGAGCCAAACAACTTCTTGTAGGTAATATAATACCCAGCAAAATAAAGAATTTGAATGAATTCACCTCACTCGCAAAGCTTTGTTGTAAATACATGCAAGTAGACTTGTTTAAACACAACAACTGGAATTATTTTAAATAACTTCAAACTATCTTAAACAATATTCAAGTAACTTTCAAAACAGAAGAAACAAAATGCCACATTATTTTGTGGTTTAAACACATCATCCACACACAAGGATACAGCTTCCCTTTCATAGTCAAGAATTATCTGCCACGCACATTCCTAGGTGAGGTTGGTTTCTGTAAGTATTCAGACATGAACTTTTATCACGAATTAGATGATGTGCTAAATTTTCCATTCTGTGTCTCTACTTTTCCTTCATTGTTTCCCAACTCTGTTTATGAACACCGGTGTAAACTTAGTGTCTTGGCATCATGAACCTACATACAGAGTTTAGTAATGAAGAAATCCTGGGAATCAGCTTTTAATAGCTTTATTTTATTATACACAAGGAAGCAGTGGTTCCATTTAACTAGAGGGAATATATAGAATGGTTATATTATATATGAGCTAGCCATCAACAGACTTGGATCAAATCTGTTTCTCCTACTTGCCACAGTATGACTATCACATTTCTCATCAAATGAAAACAATTTAATGTGTCATCCAAACTGGGGCACTCTTGAAGAGACAGGACTCCAAAAATCTGTATGTTGGATCAATGGGGTAAAGCAGGACTATCCCTAACAAAATGGACTTAAGATCACTTGAATCATAAGGACATCGTAAGGTTGATGTGAGGATTGAACAAAGTGATTTCTGTGAGGTACTTAGGCACTCAAATCAGTGGTAGCTATTATTCTTACTGCTAAGTGATTTTCCCAATGGATACCACAGAGTAGTGTTCTTTCTACTATGCTACATTGTTACTTTCCCCAGAGTAGATTAGGTAGAAGACTAATAGGAAGCAGAGTACTGACGTATATTAGTATTCCTTATTAATATACTTAACTCTGCTTTGTTTACTCTATCAAATGCATATTCAATTCTCCAGTTAGAGTACATGTGCTTGAGGGCTATAACCACAGATCTGATACCTTTATCTTCATCCTTTCCTTCACCTTCTTCTTTGTAAAGTGCCTAGTCAAATGCTCTTCATAAAGTAGATACAGAGATGGGCAGTTTGTTGTTGCTCTATTCCATTGCATATTTTCACTATTACAAGACAGCATTCAGTTCCTGGCATAATAATTATCTAAATAATGGATGTTGAAAAGAACCTTATTCAAATTTACCTATTCATATTGGCTTCTTTCACTTTTTCTTTAAAAAATAAATACATTCCTTTTTTTCTACTTAAGCATTTTGAGATGCATCTTTTTACTCCAAACAGGCAAATATCACTATTTCAGATTTCTTCACCTTCAATTTAATGTTTTTAACAATTTTGAGTATTCGCTCCTCTAAAGTTTAGTGTGTGTACACACACACACACGTATGTAATGTTTACAGAAGACAAAAACAATGAAAGTTCAGATTAGCAAATGCAGATTGTTTTTCAGGAAACCAAAGAGAGAGTTGCGTGACCTGTGCCACAGTGAAGCTCACCACACACATGCGGTGTTATGGTCAGCGTGGACCAACTCACTAGGAAGCCAGCTGTAGCATAGCCCAACACCAGTAGGCAGAGTGTGTTCTTGGAGGATGATTTACTCCTCTGGTTGAGCACAGACTGAGTTGTCAACCCTCACTCCTGTTGTTAGCTCAGTCATATGCATAGGAGGCCTATATACACGTACACGGGATGATCGATCATCTCTGCTTTTAATTGACACAGGTCTGGAAATTTAAACTTCAGCTACAAACATTGGGTTGTTCGTTCAACTTGGAAATTTTTAAAATTACTATTCAAAACTTCATAGCTCAAAACTTCAAAACTCAAAAAAAGGGCCAGTTCCGAGGGTTACTGTCAGTCAGTACCACAAAATAGCGCACTTCTTCCCTTCAATATTTTAACTTCTTCAGCTTACAAACTGTAACATTCATCTATGAATTGCTGTATTCTCTGTCCAGTCAATTTTCAATACTCTAGAGATTGATTATCCAGTTTGTGAATATAATTGAAGTCCCGACTTCTCTATTTCCCTTAAGCAATCCGACTATAGGGCATTTCTTCTCTCTCTAGAATCTCTGCTAGAGGGTGGCAGTGGAGGAGTAAGGAGATAAAACACGTCAATCAACGTTTCTACTTTTAGCAAAATGGGAAGAGGATGGTGCAAGGAAGATGTTAAAATAGCTAGCTAAAAGGAGTGATTCAAGTGTTCCATGATTTTTGTTTTGAGTAGCCCTTGCCTCCAAGGCATGAACGGTGAATATGGCTCTCTTATAAACTACCAATGTTACCAGAGAGAGAATTCAGAAAAGGAAGGATAATGGGCTTGATCCAGTGTGTCACTATTTTGGATAGATAACTGGAGTTTGACCCCAATATGGCAAGAGGTAACATGGATACATAACATTAGCCTTAATACCAGAAAAGATAAAGTGTTTTATTTCTCAAAGTTTTAGAAATACTTTAATTATGTTTAATAAACTAGTTCATATTTCCAGACTCAAGAATGGCTTTGAACTTCCTATCACCTAAATGTTATTTTTAAAAGATATTAGAAATTGTCCTTTACGAATTTATTTTCACAGATATTAATCATGTTAGCCTGTATTATTAGATTACATGCTTTGCTGAATTGAACCATATCTCCTAAACTCACAAATTTCAGCCTATACAGGGGAGAACCTTCAATGTTCTGTTAAATCTCAGTAAACAGGTTTGTTTATTTTCTTTTCTGAGTTTATCTCCAAAGGCTATTTCTAAAGCTACAGTTACATGTTCATTAAGTACAATGACATATTCATTATGTTAAACTAATTATTAACATTTGACTGGAGACAATATTTTGCTATGTTGCTGTGAAGTGAAAGAGTACCAGGAAGAGATTTAAAGTATGTATAAAAAAGGATACATATAAACATCTTTCAAGGAATTAACCTTTCAGAAATGTACTCAGAAGACTGAAATATCTAGATAAACTGATAATCACTAGCATATATTCTATATTTTTTACTAATACCTTCTTGATTTATTGCTGTAACTTAACATTTAAAAACTCTAATTCAAACTTTTTTTTAAATTGTCTTTATTATTAAATCATAGCTGTGTACAATAGTGCAATCAAGGGGTACAATGTGCTGGTTTCATATACAATCTGAACTATTTTCATCAAACTGATTAACATAGCCTTCCTGGCATTTTCTCAGTTAT
>CAUYRH010032230.1:0-36450 GCA_963574655.1 Perodicticus potto | reverse complement strand
CCCTGCCCACTGAGCTATGGGCGCTGCCCAGGCAGGTGTGATATTTTGAAGGTATAAAATAAAAATTTACTTATGTATATGTAATAGTAGCATGTAAAATTTGTGTGTAATTGAAGTGAAAGAGCGGTGTGCTGGCAAGGCATTATAACATGACCTTATTATATTTGGGGATGTGTCCGTTTGATTTTGTATTTTGTGTATCTATGAGGCAAGAGATTCTCAGAGTTTGTTTTTTGGTTATTTAGGTTTGTTGTCTGTTTGGGAGTTTTGTTTGCTTTTTATTGTTGTTTGTTTGTTTGTAGAGACAGAGTCTCACTCTATCGCCCTTGGTAGATTTAAAATTGCAATTTTTTTAAAAAAGGGCTTATGTGTAGAAAAAAGATCTAGATCATTCTATATCACTTTGGAGGACCAATGAGTGAAAATATAGATAAGTTAGATTTTCACTTCTAAGAGAAGGAGAAGGAAAAGAAGAAGAAGGAAAAGAAAGAGGAAGAAAAGAAGGAACAGCACCTTCCAACAATTCAAGTTGTTTAAGAACTGAATGGGCCAGAGAATATCACTTTTTTACTTATGTTCTTCTATTTAATAAAGCAAGTATTCCTAATTAAAAGAATGTGATCCTCACCACAGGGGTTCATTAAGCAATTTTTATTTTAAATTAATAAAAATGTAGACTATGAACATTGTATTTCTCCTTATTTAAAACCTCAAATGTTGCATCTTGTTAGAAAAAGAGTATCTTGACATGTATCCATAAGTTTTTAGTTATATCCAAATGCACATGTAACTTTATGGTCCTATCCAAATGCATGGGAAATATCGATTTATATTATTATATGAATGCAGATGGAATTGTACATGTGTAGATGATACATATTTACATAGTTTCATTGCAAATGAGCATTGTAAGTGTTAGTAATTAGTAAGTGTCTCTCTTTTTTCGTCTTCTAATTCTGCAGTCATATAGTGAAGAAGAGGAGAATGTGTATCTCTCTATTAACATAGAGATCTTAAAAACCTGAAATGTCAGTATAAATTCTACATATTCCAGGAAATACAGAGTTTCACATACATATATTTTTTCCATATATATTTTCTTCTCAAATATTGGAACTTACTTGTTATTTCTTTCTGATAAGTATAAGAAATTGTACAATAAATTGCTCGTATAATTGCTCTAAACTCTTCACAAGATTTTGCCTAATTTAGCCATTACTATAGTTAATTTTTTTTTTTGGTAACTCTTGAGTTTTTGCGATTAGCTGCCAAATATAGTGCATTTCAAGAATATATTATCAGTAAGAAAGCAAAACTGACTTTGAAATAACCACGGCCCTCTTCCAAAACAGGGGGAAAAAATGTAAGAATGCCTAATAAGTTAGGTCCCAAAATACACTCTTCACATCAGAAAATTGGGCTCTGTGTTTTAAAACATAAAATTTTATATCAGTAGATTCTCAGAAGACATTACTAATCTACACTGGACTTCTAGCTCTAGGTGCCATATCAGTTTAAGGGTAATGAGACCATTAAATCCACTATTTGAGGAATGAAATAATTCATAGGTTCTAGATTATAGATAGTTGTTCTCTGGAACATCATTTTAAAATTAAAGAAAGTTGGGAAATATTTTATCTTTCAATAAAAACTAAACAAAACAAAAATATTATGAGGAAATAGGATGGAAAAAACTCTTTATATTTGTCTAAGTAATTTGATTACTTTGGAACTCATGTTTTGGGAAAAAAAATAACTACTAAAAAAATTAAAGGTACAGCTGTTCTGGACATACAGTTCTTAAATAGGATTCCTACAAGCTGGATTAAAAAAAAAAAAAAACCTCAAGCCCAGTGTGGTGGCTCATGCCTATAATCCTAACACTCTGGGAGGTTGAGGCAGGTGGATTGTCAGAGCTCAGGAGTTCGAGCCCAGCCTGAGAAACAGCAAGACTCTGTCTCTAAAAAAAACACTAGGTGTTGTGGCAGGCACATGTAGTCCCACCTACTTGAGAGGCTGAGGCAAGAGAATCACTTGAGCCCAAGAGTTTGAGGTCGCTGTGAGCTGTGACACCACACCATTCTACCGAGGGCAACACTGTGAGACTCTGGCTCAAACAAACAAGCAAACAAAAAACAAAACACCACAAAAACCTTCAATAATAACAATTCTGTTGATAATGTCCCTTGTTTCCTCCCATCCCCTTTGAAATGTAGTATTATTCCTCCCCATATGATTACCAACTGGCTTAGTGCTTCATTTTTCCTTCAGTCTCATTCAAATTCACTCATATGTGATTTTGTTCCATATCAGATTGAAAATGCTTCTACTTTTTTCCATTCCCAAACTCTTCATAACTTCGTTTCTCCTAATAGATTTACCTATCTAGAATAATTTTCCCAGTGTGGCTTTCTCAGCAATAATCCCATCTCTCTCACTCTGATTTCTGTATTCCTCATGATTCCTAAACAAAAGGTACCGGAAAGCCATATCAAAGGAGCTGTAAAATAATGGAAAATGTTTTCCTTTTCACATACATAATTCATTCATAATTCATCAACTCAATAAATGAACCTTCCATGTATGAGGTTAGACACTGGGCACTGTGAGTCGTGTACACATCTGTGGAAGACACAGTCTTGCCACATCCAAATTTACAATCATGTAGAAGAGTAAAAAGCTCAGAATCTATCTGAAAAGCAGTGTAAGGTGTTACATGAGTGGTACAAACTAATTTTCTTAAAAGATGCAGAAGAAAAAAATTTTTTTTCCATATGGACAATGTCAAAGAAGAGTCAGATTTTTACGTTAGGCCTAAAGGAGAGCTAGTCTTTTATTAAAGGACAAATTGTTAATGACAGCTGAGAGGTTAAGTGTGAAACTGTGAGATAAGATGGAAAATCGCCCATTTAAGTGAGTTGGACTTAAGTCATGATCTACAGCGATGGAATAAAAAAGATGAAAAAGAGTGAAGCAGGTGACAAAAATCCGGACAAGTACACTGAGTTTTAGTGTGGGATAGTGCTATTCAAACTTATCTTTTGTTTCTAAATCCTCAATACTTTTGAAATCTACATACTCCTTCACATATTTTTAACATCTAATGTTGCCATGATAAATTTATAGATTTTCAAATGATACAGTTTCTAGAAAATAAGATTTGCTGACCTTTAAAATAATGTTGCTATATTCTTCTTTTAAATATTAATACATCCAATAGAACCTGAGGGGTACTTTGACATATATCCACTACCATTTCTTTAAACCAAATGGATAAGTTCTCATTTAAGTTTTACATTGTTAATATTTTGTCTAGAACTTATTTCGATCCCACATCCACAACATAATTTTATTTCATCTTTTTGTATGCTTAAAAATCCTTCACTACAAAAAAAAAATCTTTTATTGCTATAACACTTCTGTAACGCCCCCCAAAAAAAGTATATAAACAGAAAATAATGGCATCTATTTTTCTTGGTTTTAAAGTACTTACTGTTTAAGATAAATATCCTATATTGAGTTATTAATACTAATGGGAGCACAAAATTAGTCAATACAGTATACTTGTACTGTAATTTTTAATAAGTATTAAATATAAAAATAAATCTTTGGCAAAATTAGTTTCTCAATTTGATGGATGAGGCAGAATTTTCCAATCTGTTCATTATAACATAAATAATTTAATTTTTGCTGGGATGACACAGGGCAGATCATCAGTTTTATCCTATATTCCACCTTTGTAAATGGAAAGGAAACCTAGGAAACACTAGGAAACCTTCATAAAATAAGGAAATATAAGGAAATGAGAATGGAAAGGTTATATTAATACAAATGTCACAAAATTGCTTGAACTCTGTCAGCACTTCATACCAAAATTCACATGGTGATCAATCATCAAAAATGATTTTTAATGACCTACCAGCTGACAACAAGATTAGGTTTCCCTCCAGTTTTGTTGAAAAATAGGAAACCACCTGCCTTGATAAAAAAAACACAAACCAGATAAGGGAGATCTAATCATGTAAAAAAAGCCCTATGACTGTCAGCAAAAATTATAAAGAAAGAACGAAAGGACATGTTCATTCACTTGTATCCAAACTGGAAAGAAGATTCTCCTGTCTCTCATTCACCAATGAAAATTAATGTCAGCTGCAGCCACACTGACAGCAGCCAGCCGCGCAGCCATTGTAAAAATACAAGTGATAATAATATGCATATGCCTCTCAAATTAATGGTGATAGATAGCAAGTTCAAGCCATCTTTATCATTCCATATAAGATAAAAACACTGTTACAGTGATGAAATAGAGACGTCTTCATGAAAGCATTTACATAAAAAAGAAAACATTTTTATAACTTTTTTCTAATTTTTGCTCTCTTTAATTTAGGGCATTTCTTTTTCAGAAAAACATTAATCACACAATTACTTTTTTTTGAAACAGAAAAAAATAGCTTATGATGTGGAAACAAAAATGCATTTGTGAAATTCATTCTTTCTTTTAGAACTACCAAGAGAATTGAAAGTAAAAGCAAACCCAAAATCACTTAGCTGAATTGAGCCAAACTAATTCTGAACTGGGCGCTAAGCTTAGAGTTTACAATTTTTGAGTGAACTGTATTTTTGAGCATACTGTATTTTAAAGCTGGCAAAATTACTTTTCTACTATTCCAAAGAGAAAATAATGAAATCCAACTTGGAGCAACAGTCTCACAGACTTATTTTTTTCTAACTGAACAAGTTTCCCACCATCCTGCTACCAAATTAATTCTTACTAAGAATTAAAAGGTAACATCTTTATTGAAACACTTTTTATACATGTATTTTTAAGAGATAGGACAAACTCATTAGAAAAAGTTAAATTAAGCAATTTATAAAATGATAGCAAAATATGTGAAAAAGAAATAAAATCATGAAGAAATGTGTCAGCGTGCAAGCTGATTTGCATTTTATTCTTTTCCAATGTGCTAAACTTTCCAAATTAAGAGCCCTCTTTGTTATTTTTCAACTAAGTGCTCCTAAATCTAATAACATTACCAACTTTATTAAAAGTTCTCTGCAGAAACCAAGCAGAATTCACATTGTAGACTCTTCCATGTCAGTAAATTTCAGTAGCCATGATTTTTAAAATGAAGAATGAAAAAAGTTAGACATTATTTATTATTAATTAGTGCTTATAAAATCCATATTTTAGAAAATTGAAACTTTTCATCTGAACCAAAAACTAAAAAAAGCAACATACAATTGATAATTTAGGACACTAGTATTACCATATTTTTGGTGGCTTATCTTTTTTTTTTTTGCCCTATTCTATATTAGATTTCTCAAAGAAAACGAAAGAAAAATTTTTGAAAAGAAAGGAAAAATAACATATTACCCTACTATAATACCTGCACATATCTAAAACAAAGGATATATGGGTGTACACACACAGTTTAGTTACTGAAAATTAGCAAAGAAAGAGAAGAGGGTATGTTTATCCATAGATCTAGGGAGATAGGGAATTTGACTGGATTAGTTTTGAAATACTTCACCATAAGCCATATCCAGGTCTGCATCTGTCTATGAATTGACTTGTTTAGGTTCTAATTGTGGTATTGATTTATGTTACATTATCAGAGAGACTCAAGATTGTTCTGGGTTATACATGAGGAAGATGTTAAATAGATCAATATATGGGGTGCTGAAAGAGATATTGGAATAATATACCTCTTGAGGATTCCCTCTTTAATTAATCAGTCTCTTTACAAAGGGAACTCTGATGAAAAAAATGATCCATATGTCCAACCATTATTCATTTGACTTATAAAAAGCTAAAAATAAAAGAATTCCAAAAGTTAATTTTAAATTAAATTCTAGTTGTTGGAGAAAATCCATCAGGGTTAAAGTACTCAGAGAAATGTAAAATAAATGAATGACATGTTATAAAAATCATATTACTCCTAAAGATAACTAATATAAAAATATACAAAAGTATAATATAAATTAGACTCAAACAGGAAGTATGCAAAAAATGTAACTAAATTTAGGATCTAATTTCAGCATAACCTTCAACAGATTACTCAATTTCATTTTCAAAATTCATAGCTGTACTTCTCTTTAAAGATACATATTCTACAAAAGAAATTATTACAATTTGTTTTACAAAGAAGAAAATAAATATATATGCCACAAAAGGTAGTATGGGTGTCCTTCAAGGATTACTTAAGAACAGATCATTTAAGCAAAGCTGCTCTGTATATTGATGGGTTCCACTTCCTCTGTAAGTAGCCAGATTTTTCTCCTGAAATGTTCTCAGGAAAATAAAAAATCTGTTTCAATCTCCATGAAAACACTTTGAGTGTATCTTGGTTAGCATTCTCAAAACATTCAGGCTTGGTGCCCTTCCAAATACTTTCTTAAACCCCACTGCCCCATGACACTGATGGATTTAAACACAGAGGACTGGGAACAAAAAGAAAGGGGCAGTGATAGAATACTGTGTATACAATTTTCAAGGTAATTAAAATGAAAGCCTTAAACTAACCAATGTGAGATAATTTAGTATTTCAGAATTGTTGTCGACAGTAAGTTTTAAAAATTATTTTAATTATACTCATTTTTGTTTTTCATAGTTTTTCATCAGTCATACAATGATACCAACAAAAACAAAAAAGCCTCTAATCATATTTTACCACAGAATGATAATTCGTGTCTTCAATAAACTGAGTCATGTGAGTGATTTTTCAGTCACTAATTGAAAAATAACCAGGAAATAACATTAAATTTTTATGTGGAGTAATTTCTAGCTGATAGCCACACTTCATGTATAATTCCAGACTCCCACCAAACCAAAGGGATGCATGTCCCAGCAGGCGATGCTTGCTTATGCTTGCTTAACAGAGAAAAGAATACTTTAATGACTGCACAGAATGCATACCCCATGCACAGCCCACAGGGAAGCCCATTTCTTTTAACCCCTTTAGATAACATTCATTATCAATGGATTAGTTGTTCTTGCATTCTTCTGAATTCCAAGAGTTTCCTTTTTATTTTTTATCCCTTTATTCACCTCAAAGTTCAAAATTTTTATTCGTCTATATTGTAAAACTCTCTACAGAAATTCCAAGGACTTAATAATGGAAATATTTTACTATACGTTTTAACTCCTAACTGTAATATTTTCCATTTACTTTACTCTTTGTATACAGTATGTGTGTGTCTCTGTGTGTGTATATGCATAGATATATACCCTATATACATATATGTGTTTTTTAAACTGGCTTGTTGTCTGTTGTAATAAAAATGGGACTACTAGACTTCTCTATGCTAGTTGTCTAAGAGACTTTTGTGAGCACATTTACTATTCAAATCTAAGGGCTAGTTAGGGTAGAGTTATGGGTAGAAAGGAAAATGGTGGTTATATACTACGAAGAGTTCTGAAAAGGCAGTGCTCCAGATCCATGTCGACAAAGGTAACCATGCTTCAAGAACTGGCTTAAAATGCCAGAGTTATACAATATGTTATCTTTTGCACCAGAAGGACACCACTCCCCCACCACTGGGACACGTCAGCTCTGATCTGGGGCCTCCTTGAGAATAATTGCCTGATTTGCAAGATAGATGACTTAGAAATATGGATATCCTTTGTGATTACAAAGCAAAACTATTTATCTTCAGTGAAAACTGGCAAGTAGTGGAGGTTTGTACTTGAGTCCACCTTTGACACTACAACTATACTTTTTATCTCAGTATTTAAGCACTTGTGAAAATACATCATTGACACACCCCTGGTGTGAGTCAAACAGTAAGAGTCATTTGGTAGCCCTGTGAAAAAGGGTCACAGGAAAACTGGTAGAAGTTTATCCTGTGTATTTATCTTTCTTCCAAGACTTTTAGGCGCTTTCTGTTTTGTTCATTCCCCATAGTGTTTGTCATAACAGGGAACAAACACTTTGAAGGCAGACTGTTGAATTGCTCTACTCAAACCAGAAATATTGTATGACATTATTAAGGCTCCTCCTGCTTTTATCACCATGTACACTGAGTTAAATTGACACATAACCATCAAAACTTAAAGTTATATTTTTAAATGGTGGCATTTTGTTAAGAATTTTAAATTTACCAGGAGTGAATGTAGGATATATCTGTCAGAGACATTTTAAATGTGCCCCTGGTTGACAGCAGGGGTCATGACCATACAAAAAGGTAGTGTCACTGTGGTATTCCCATGTTTAGGTTACCTCCACTCCCTGTCTTATAAAGACTATGAACCCCTTCCTAGAGGCTATACGCTTTGAGAATGTCCCCTCTCCTCTCTGGTGTATCATCCATCCATCAAAGTAAGGATAGGGAAAAATCACAATGAGTTACTACAGGAAGAAATAATATCTGAGCACACATTTACTTTATACTAGGAGAAAATTTTTTTTAAATATTCAATAAAACCCATCCAGGTCCTGGTGGGGGTACTAAGTGTGACACAGAGTAGTTAGTGCTTTATGAGTTTAACCTGTTCTCAGCTCAGCCTTGTTGTTTTATGGCTATCTCAAAAGTCCTGTTTTATGGCTATCTCAAAAGTCCAAACCAGCCCTGTTTCCAATCCTCACTTCAGCTCAAGTAATCGTTCTACTTCCCTCTTCTTTTCCCCCTGCTTCATAGCAATTCTGCAGTAAGAAAATAAATATTTCTCTTCTTTCTTTTCTTCTCACCTTCTATCCTCCTGTACTCCTTCCCAGTGCAATGGACATAATTCTAGATAACCACAGATAGAAAAATTACTAAGATAAAATTTGCCACTTTATTTTCCTGATTGGTCTCAAATGACTCCCCAAGATTTCCATAGACTTCCATAGCTAAGGCTAAGCTAAAGTGTTGAACTATAATTACGTTGAAGATATCTGTATACCTTCATTGAGAACTAACTATGTACCTGGCTCTCCACTACATCCTGAGGATATAGAAATTAATACAATATATCTTTTCTGATATATGAGAGTATGATGGGAGAGTTAGGCACATGATCCAAAATAAATATAGTAAGTGTTATAGACAATTTACAGAAACCTATAGGAAAAAAAAATAAGGATCATGCATGGACTTTTTAAAAATATGACTACCTGATTTAAATGTTAAATAATGAGAAGTGGTTAACCTGAGAAGGATGAGGTTTAGTGAGGAGGAACATTCCGTTGATGAGCATTACTCAAAAAGGAGATAGCATGAGGAAATTCATTATGGGAGGAAAAAAATGCAGCAGACCAACTTAAGCAGTTTGGTGTTTACTAGCACCGGCTATCAACCGGTAAAGGGCCCGATTTGTCCTATAGTCTTGTCTTATTGCGCTAACACAAAGTTGGATTTGTACTATGGGGTTTGTATATTTCAGATTGCCTCAAGTCCCAGAACTCCCTATTTCTTCTACCCAGTCCATTTCATTTATTTAAGTTATCTACCTATGACCTCAAAGGAAGTGTTTTGCAAGCAGAAAAATTTGAAATCAGGAAGCGAACAGAGATGAGACCAGAATGGGTGGCCAAGGGCCAGATTACAGAGGGTCTTGAAAATAACCTTATGGGCTGAATTTTATCTTCTAAGTAATGAAGAGCTGTTTTAGGAAGGAAAGTGATATGGACAGATTAGATAGAATACTTTGCCGGTTGTATAGTAGGTAGACTACAGATAGAAAGACAACAGCTCAACTAACTTTTCCTAGGCCAGAGGAGATATGTCTGGGACCTAAATTAAGGCACCGAAAAAAGACATGAGGATAGAGATTAAAGCAATGTCTGGGGAGGTTAACTTTGGCAGAAATTGGATAAAGAGAGAATGGGAACATATCCAGAAAGATAGCGTTACCATGGACAAGTTTATCAAGAAAAAAAAATGCAATAAGTGGATTGTAGCCTTCGCTTGCATATAAACCACTATTGGATTAAAGTAAAACATGTTGACCACAACATACAGAGCAATACATGTACTGCCCATCGTACCTAGCGCTTCTGAGTAAGAATGATACAGTTAGTGAGAGTTGGAAAATATAATCTAGTTTGGATAAAAGGAAAAAATTAACTTCTAACTTTTGTCACCCAAATGTTACTGTTCCAGTTCTTCACAAAGTGAGAGTGGCTTGCACAGTTGTTAACATTGCGTATTTCTGGGACCCAGCCTGGTCTCAGGAATCAAAATAGGTGGGATTAGGGCTACAGAATCCATATTTTAACATGCTCCAAAGGTGATTCTGTTGTGCACCATAATTTGAATTACCCTCAGACTGTCTGGTTCCATGTGTGTTAGCCTCTTATCTGTATTTTTCATCTTTTTGTGTCTCTCCCCATTGCATTCTGAATAATTCATCTTGAGTTGTCTTTCAGTTCATTGATTCTCTCTTCATCTGTGTCTAATCTGTTGTTGAATTTGTTGGTTGAATTTTTAATTTTAGTTATAGTACCTTTCACTTCTAGATGTATTATTTTATTCTTTTTTCAGATATACAGGGTGGACATAAAGTTTGTGTGCAGTTAAAGTTACAACTATTTTAAATTGCACACAAACTTTATGTCTACCTTGTATTTCATCATTTTTAATAGTTTAGTATTCTCTGCAGATGGATGTATTCAAGCTTTTCTTTTATCTCTTAGTAACTTAGTAATGTGTTCACGATTTGTTCTGATGATTTTACTATCTGCAGTCTTCATGTGTTTGTTTCTGTTGTCGATTGTTTTTTCTGTTCTGCTTATGGTGCCTTGTATCCCCAAGTATTTACTATTTTGGACTGTATACTGCCCGTTGTCATTGAAAAATTGTTTGTGGGGATTTGTTGAGGACTATGATAAAAATGCCTTGTTCCAGGAAAATCCTACCAGGTATCTTGGGGCACTACCAGTTAAGTATCATTTCAAAATCATGTCCCTGAAGTTCCCTGGACCATCTAAGTAATGCAAGTCTAAAGTACAATCCATAAGAAGGCTGCCTATGGTGACAAATTCATCCACATCTCCCCTGTTGAATCTGTCACAAGGACTACTCTCCCGTCAGTCCCCTGAGCTAGAGGAGGTTTGCTTCATGTTCCTCCTGACCCTAAATGTTCATATAGAGTCCTAGCATAATAGAGGGTCTCCTTTACTTTCTCCACTTTGGGCTGGATCTTGACTTCTGTTCCTCTTTGCCAAAACTCAAACTCAGCTCACTCACCATTGCCTTGGGAGAAAAGTCGCTTCAATTTTCTAGGTGGTTACCTTTTCCTTTTTGTCACTTCTTCAATGATATTAAGATTCTTAGGCCAGGCATGGTGGCCTAAAATCTATACCTATAATCCTAGCACTTTGGAAGGTGGAGACGGGTGGATCATTTGAGGTCAGGAGTTTGAGACTGGCTTGAGTAAGAGTGAGATCCCATCTTTACTAAAAATAAAAAAGTTAGCTGAGTGCTGTGGAGGGCACCTGTAGTTCCAGCTTCTTAGAAGGCTGAGGCAGGAGGATCACTTGAGCCCAGGAGTTTGAGGTTGCTGTGAGCTAGTCTGATGCCACTGCACTCTAGCTTGGGGCAACAGAATGAGACTCTGTCTCTAAAAAAACAAAAAAAAAAAAAATTAAAAAATTTACTCCAGCATTACGTTATTTTTTTTCCAATAGGAGAGTTTGGTTCTCATCTATACCTTACCACATTGCTAGAACTAGAAATCTTTTAACTAGAATTTGAGAACCATTCCTCTGTCCACTCCAGCCCACAGTGTTACAGAGATAGACCAACAAAAGCTGGCCTTTGTTGGGTAGAACATTTTAGTGATTTTTGTCAAGATTTTTTACTCTTGTTTTCCCTAGGGTGTCCCCAGGTATATCAAATGAGATGGCCCAAGTCTGAAGGCAACAGTTACTATGATGCAATAAGAAGATCAAATAGGGCATTTAGCAGGAGACAAAGGGATGGCCGTAAAGGGTAAGAGGAATTAGATGCTGAGAGTGTGGGGAGCAGGGACCACAGCTGTTAAGACGACTTGGGCTAATCTTCCCTCTCACAATCGCCATGTGCCTCTGGACAGTAAATGCAGTTTGATTAACGCAGTGGCACAGGGTGGCTTGTGTTCACCGCAGAGTCTGATGAATGTGAGTTGTATGGTGTGCTCCAGTTTCTGTCATTGAAAAGTGGGTGGACAGCCGGGACTTGGGCTCGGTGGCTGCCGTTTTCATGATTCCCTCAAATGGATTAATTGGCCTCTCGAGGTGAGATTGCCACTGGTTCTGAAGGATGCCTCTCTTTGCTGCATTATTGCTCGCCCTTCACTCTGCCTCTGAAAGTCACTCTTGGAAACACTCTTTCCTCTTCACCTGTGAAGGCTGATTTATCAGCCAGCTCCTCAGAGAAGAAACAAGATAAAAACCTCTGGCTATAAAACACCGTTATGCATTATGCTCTGTTGGCTTTGTGTCTAGACAGAGCTAAGAGACCCCTTTGTGACCCAGCAATATCTAGAGATGACTGTACATTTGCCTCTTTGGAGAAGAAAGATAGATTTGACATCTTTATGTATTGGAGGCCACAGAGTCTGCAAAGAAAACTCTAGCCAAGAAGTCAGGAGGCGACACTTTATAAAGCCTGGTCTGCTTGTCCTTCTCTGAATGAGAGAAAGTAGGGCCTTGCTGATAAGAAACAGAGCCTGGAGTCACTAGCTTGCTGGGTTCCAATCCTCACACTGTCACTAATTCTGTAACCTTGAGCAAATTACTCACTTCTGGGAAATGCAGGGGGAAGACTAGATAGGCAGGTTGTCATCCGGAGTTAAGGAGATGGACGAGGTATTAGAAGTATCCAGAACCAGAAAGTCTCTGGGAAATGCAGGGGGAAGACTAGATAGCACTACCGGGCAGGTCGTCATCCGGAGTTAAGGAGATGGACGAGGCATGAATCCCCTACTGAGCCCCCACTCCTGCATTTGATCATGGCTAAGTGAGCTCATCTCCTGCAGACAGCTAGGAGATTTTGGGTTCCCTGCACACATGCATTTTTCAGAAGTCATTGAACTATACCCTCTAGATGTGTGCATTTTGCTATATGGAAATTACAGTTTTTAAGTGCTGAGTTCTTCTCACCCTGAAGATGGTAGTGGAGCTTGTGTAGTTGTGCAGGTGGTGGTCATGACCCAGAGAGGATCCATTTGTAGTTACACCTGTTCCCGTGTTTTTAGCAGAGGTGGGTGTCCTGCCCGCACTTCCTGCCTGTCTTGGCGCCGTTCTCAGCCTCTTCTCACCATCCATCTTTCCCTAGCTTTTGTTACCTTTACTTCTCTTCCCAGATTCCATTTTCATTTTTACTCTTTTAATTTACATTTACCCTTTTTTAATGATCAGAAATAACGTATGCAGTTACAAGAAAGAACAAACTGTTCAGAACTGTAGGAAGTCTCAGGCAAAAATCCTTTTCCACCTACAATCCCATTCCCCAGAAGTGACCAGCATGGTTTGATGAGACTGCAACCAGACCTTTTCTATGTATGTGGTCTGACAATTAAGTTTGTAAACTCATTCTAGAAAAAGTGTTACATACCTCATTGTTGAATATCACTGTAGTCACTTTCAAAGTATTCTCTTTGACCATCTGGTAACTGTAGTGACATTCAGCAATGAGGTATGTAGCATTTTTCCTGGGATGAGTTCACCAACTTAACTATAAGTCTTCATACTATAACAGCTCTAATGGCCATTCCAGAAAAAGAGTTCTAAAGTTTCTGTGCAGGGTGGCCTAGGTGCTGGCATCAATTCAGAGCTTCCCAGTGGGAGGCCGAGTTGTATGGATTTACTTGAGCTCAGGAGTTTGAGACCAGCCTGAGCAAGAGCAAGAACCCATCTCTAAAAAACTAACCTGGTGTTGTGGAGGGCACCTGTAGTCCCAGCATCGTGGAGGGCTGAGGCAAGAGGATCACTTGCACCCAAGAGATTGAGGGTGCTGTGAGCTGTCACACCACGGCACCAGGTCCCAGGGTATAGAGCCAGGCTCAGGTACTTTCTAAGCACGAGTTTAGAAGAGTCATGGAGGGGACATGCACCAGTGAGACTCTGTCTCAAAAAAGAAAAGCAAAAGATCACAGTAGGCATCTTTTCAGGGCCCTGTGTGTAGTGCTGCGGCCTCTTGTTTTCAGTGACTAGAGTGTATCCGTTGTTTGTATATGTGTCACCACTCTTCTTCCTGCATTCCTATGGACGACAGCTCAGCTGCAAAACGGAGCCATCGTGGAGTGGACCCCCATGGAAGATTTTCATCTAAGTCCTCCTCAGTGACACTATCTTGCATTCTGGGTGTACTTGTTTTAGATGATGTGGAACCCGGCTGGCTTTGGCAGCTAATTGGACAGTGTGGATGGAGTGAGAAACACTATCCCATGTCACATGTCACCATGACTACGGGACATTTCTTTCGAATGCCACCAGGGTGATGTATACGATTACTGGAGACAAGCCTCTTTCTCCTGAAGACAGGCCAAGATAACATTAGATTGAATTTCGGGAGATGAAAGTGAAGTTTTTAAGCAATAGCAAAGCCTTGTGTTTCTGTTGTACTTTTTGCTTTTTGAAGTGCCTTCACAGTCATTATCCGGTTTGATCCTACTAAGAACCCTGAAAGTACCTAGGGTTGGTGGTTATCATCCTGAGACTACAAATGAGACCAGCAATAAGAACGAGCAGGAATCAGAGCTCGAATTAACCCAACCCCTCTTTCCTTACTGTAGGCCCAGCATTCTTTCCATGCTGACAAGTGCACACACCAAGAAGAGATTGGCCACCACAGCACAGGGCACACAGAATTCTGTTAGTGTCACTTACCAAAAAATCCAGGGGACTCAGGCAAGTGAGGGGGATAAATGACACAACCACCTCCCTTCAAGACTTGTGGTTTTAAGTGGCAACGAGAATATACACACATTTACCTCTGCCTCCTAAAAATCCACTGAAGTGGTTTCTTAAAAGGTGAATTCACAGGGGCGAAGGAAAAGGAAAAAACCAGCAACAAAAATGTGGCAACTGAAGAACAAATGGATGTGCGGCCACTGGCTGAGTTAACTCAAAAATGGAATTCTAAGCTCACTCTCAGGAGAACCAAGAAACACCAAATGTACTTCCAGAAGGCCGGGGATGAGGATTGGCAACATGAGGTCGCTCTGGAAACAGAGGTGATGGTGGGGCTAGATCCAGAATGGCTTTTCCTTAAGTCCATTCCAAGGATATAGTCAGCCAGGCTCAGGCACCTTCTAAGCAGGAGTTTAGAAGAGTCATCTGTGGGGAAATGCACCTGTTTAAAATTAGATGGCCCCATTGAAATGGCCTGACTGAATCATTTCATGGTGAAGCTCATGGCCAACACCCACTGCTGGGAGCTTTTCAGAGCCTCACACTTAAACCTGAGTGACAGCCAAGGATCACCAGACACTTGAGGGAAGCCCTGACTCTGAAAAACAGAGCAATCATACACCTTCAGACAGAAAGAGGAGGAAGGGGGAGGAGAGAAGACAGGGCAAGGGGTGGGAAGGAAGGGAAGAGGAGGAAAAAGTACTTTGGAAGGAAACCTAAAACATAATACAACAAACAAAAAAAAAAGCACAAAAGAACTGACGATATTATACATTCTTGAAATAAAAGCAGAATGTTCTCCCATCCACTTTTAAAGGAGTAAATAGGAAAAAACTTACAGATGTTTAACATATGAAAAGGTTGGGACATAAATTTGAGGATATGTTCCTAAAAGTTAAAGAACACAAAAATACAGAAAGTAAGAAAAATCGAGAACCTGGTCAGGAGAATTACATCCAAACAGTAGGGATTCTTAAGAGAAAATGGAGAAATTAAAGAAAATGTCTCTTGAACCAAAGAAGGGTGTTTTTTGGATGGAAAAGTTCCCACCTAATTACTGCTCAGATCAGTGAATGACATTAAACCACACAAGTACCCCATCATGAAAGATCAGAACACTGGGCAAAAAGAAGATGCGACAAGCTTCTGAAGAGGACATTACAAAAATAAATACATAAGTAAAAACAGATTTTATATAAAGGTTTAAGAATCAAAATGGCATCAGGCTTCTGAACCACATTGGGTATGAGAGGACAGTCCTGAAACAAATCATTTCAACTCAAATTCCGTACCATGAAGACATTTCTAGAAATGATTTAAAAGTTACCTTCATATGGCCCTCAGGGTGCTACTAATAAATGAACTTTACCAAAACCAAGGGATAAACCAAGAAAAAGAAAGACACAAGATATGAGAATTGGAGGTGCAATTGACAGGCCGTCATGGGGCAGCCACTATATGGCAAGCCTGGGAGACCCCTGTCCAGACTGGGGTGGATCAGAAGACTTGGGGAGATATCACCCCCTCCCCCCACTTCTTTCTCTTTAACATTTTTTTCTTTTTTTTTTTTTTTTGAGACAGAGTCTTACTCTGTCACCTTAGTTAGAGTGCCAGGGCATCATCATAGCTCACAGCAACCTCAAACTCTTGGGCTTAAGCGATCTTCTTGCCTCAGCTTCCTAAGTAGGTGGGACTATGTACTCCTAAGTGGGTCCCTGCCACCACAGCTGGCTATTTTTTAGTAGAGACAGGGTCTCCCTTTTGCTGAGGCTGATCTCAAACTCCTGAGTTCCAGAGATCCACCTGCCTCAGCCTCCCAGAGCACTGGGATTACAGGCATGAGCCATTGTGCTCAGCTTGGGGAGGTATTTCTATAAAAAGAAATTGATAGAATTCTTAGTTGTCCTGACTGCATTGAGAGGAGATTTACAAAGCTGGGGCAGACCTTATGTTTGGATTAGTGAGAAATATATAGAACACTGAACAAATGGGGGAAATAAAGGTTGTATTAACTCCAGGGAAAATGAAAAGTTTTCCCAGGAAGAAAAGTGTTTAAGCCTTAGTTATAACCGTGTATGTCGTCCATCAGTAACATTTTCTTGATCAAGATAAGAAAAACACTGGTTATATTTACTATCTAACCAGGGGCCTTGAGAATATGCATGTGTGTGGTGGTAGCAGAGATGGTGATAAACTACAGCTAAATCCTCACCTTCCAACGGGGACAATAATAGATAATTCTTTAAACTAAAGAGTCATGAAGTGGTATCATACGCATATTATTTAGCAACATGGAGGTAAACTATCAAAGGACCTGACCCAAATAGTAGAAAATGATTGCTTCAGGGAGACGAGGGTCAAAGAATGCTGTTTCTTTTATCAGGCCTCATACAACTATTTGACTCTTTAAATTGTGTACATGTTACTTTGATAGGACTAAAAACGGAATTTCAAGAATGCCCTATGTAGGAACAATGGGGCTGTAACAGCACTTGTGTTTCAAACCTGAGCTGTCAGAGAAAGGCGTCTTTCAAGTATCTCCGGGCTTGCACACCGTGGCCTTAGCACACAGAGCACCTCTGTGTCCCGACTTGCCTCCCAATCTTGCATCCTTCTTAATATTGGAAGCACAGGTGCACTGGGAGCATTTCAGAAGCCCGTGACCTGACTTTTTTTTTCTCTGCAGGATAGCTGCAAGATGAGTGGTTTATTGAAAAATCCAATTTTGAGCATTCCAGTCTACCACAAACCAGAGGAGGTGGCAGAGGTGCCATCTAAGTGGGTTTGGGTCACACACAAAGTATCCCAAGCCCTCTTTGTGTGAGGCAAGTTCTAATACTGCTCAGGTCTTCAAAGCCAAGCCACATGGCAAATACCTGGGATATGTGCAGGGTAAGAATTTGTTCTCTTGTCTCCTGTGTTCCTAGGCAACCTGGATTAGGTACAAAGCATTGACTGGGCCACCTACCTTAAAACTTCAAGTGCAGAATGTGTGACCTAAGTCTTCTCCCTGGCACCTCTTTGGGTGAATGGCGGAGGCTTCTTTCCTGAGACCCTGCTAATCTAACCAGGTCCTGGCAGCCAAGCAGTTGAGGGCCTGAGCTTTGGAGCCAAATCAAACTGGGTTCAAATGGTGTCCTTGCTACTTACTAACGGAGTGCAACTTAGAGGTAATTGCTTCACTTCCTGAGTCTCCATTTTCTCTTCTGTGCAATGGAACAATAGTGATTAATATCTATCTTACAGGATTAAACTGTACCTTAGATGTGCTCTTAGAATAGCACCTGTCATTTATTAGCTGTTAAGTCAATATCGTATTGTCTGTATCTTACCAGGAGAGTCACTAAATCTCTCTGAGCCTCAGTTTCCTCATCTGTAAAGTGGGGATAATCCAACATCCCTTGAGATGGCAGTGAACGTTCTGTGAGCTGATGGGTACAAATTGCTGAGCCCCATGTATGGTAACTAATGAGACCTCACTTCATGAAGATAGTTCATACTTCCTGCCTCTGCCTTTCCACAGCCTCTGCCCTGTGGAAGGCCCATTATCCTTTTACTTGGCCACCAAAATAGCTTATCTCGCCACCCTGAGTCAATCTCTCTCCTCTTTCTGCCATAGCCCATTCTACATACAGTTGCCAGAACAACTTTTATAAACATGGCTTTTCTCACTTCCCTCCCCTGCCAAGGATCTCACTGTGGTTATAAGATCAAGACACAGGGCAGCCTGTTAGTCAGAGCTTCCCGCTGCTGCCTCCTCCCTCCTGCCTTGCCTATACCTCTTTGTGCCTCAGTCTTACCATCTGCAAAGTGGGACTGACAACCCTACTTCAATGAGATAGATAATCTGTATGAGAAATTACATAAAGATGGTGGCTTATCGAATCCTTTGGTAAGTGTTAGTGATATCTACCATCATCATCATCTTCACTGTTATCAGTAGTAAAGGTAGAAGTATTCAGGATAAATAGTGGTAGGACTGGCAAGGTGCTAAGCCAGCAGGAAAGCTTCTAAATTCTCCTGTAAGCACCCTACTAAAAAGAATAGACCGTGAGTTGCAGGTCAGTCCATGAAGGCCTGTGTCTCGTGGTACCCGTAAGTGCTCCCATTATATTCGGACCTCACATTCATAACACCGTGCAGGGTCCGACTCATGCCCTGTTATTGGCCATTTCTGTTGTTCCAACTGATCTTTTGCTCTTGGCCCCTGAAGTCCCACCGTCTAATCCTTTTTGAACATTCAAAGAGCTTTTCATTATTAAGGCTCAGAGCATGGCAAGAACAACTGAATAGGAATGGGACATTTGCACACGGGGAAAAACAACGGCTGGTTCTGAAAGGCAGACTAAAGGGCTGCACAACAGATCATTGTATCACATATCAGAGAACGCCTTCTAAGTCCCTCTGGGGCCCCCCTCCTCAGTCACCCAGCAGAGACATAGCAAATTTGGCATCGAGGCAGGGAAGGGCAGGAAAGCCAGAGACTTACCTCTGTTAACCCCCTGTAGGTGCATAACATTCAGACATTTCTGGGTCTATCCCTAGTCATGTTTAGCATCCGCAGTCAAGAAAGCGAAGTTGCCTCTGCTACCTCCCATGACTAAGCCATAGTTAGCCTGTCCCAATTTTTTGCCAAAATGTCCACCCCGAATTAAAAAAAAAAAAAGTATACCCATCCAAAAAGCTGGCCTAATTAAATCCTGACAGATTGCTGCTCTATTTCACAGCTGCCTGGTAGCCGGGTCTGTTTTCTCAGCTCTGGCAGGAATAGGATACATCTGGCCTCACTGACTTATTTAATATCTTTGGCATGAGCCAGAAAGCAGTAGAAATGGTAGAAAATGTGTTCTTTTCTTATTCTAAGACACAAGGGAGTTGGAAAAGTACATTTTTTTCCCCTCCTGATTTTAAAATGACTAGAGGGAGAGAGGGGGCAAGTTCATCTCCAGCCAGTGAAGTAATACTTCTACATTCCATGTGTAGGACAAGCTGTCAGTGTGCGCCGCTTTCGGTAGGCTTTGAAATGGGGCAGCAGTTTAACCGTATCAAATGCTTAATGAAGTGAGGCCCCCGTCTCATCGGTATTCAGTGTGGCACTGACATTACATACGCTAATCCTGAAACAATAAGCTATAGGGAGAGCCCCGCTCTCGGGCTTTAAAATGAATGGAGCAGCCTGAATGCCTCCAGTTTTATCTCTGCTTTCACCTGGAATGATGCCAGCGTGTTGGGTTTTACCCTGGGGAATTCATATCATGTGAACAACTTAAATCAGGTCTGTCTGTCAGTACCCGCGGTCCTAATCCGTTAAGTATTTCTAGCTAACAATGCACACGGGGGCCTTCGGCTCCACAGACAGTCTTGTGCTGTTTAGACCATGCAAATATAACCGCTTCTGCCTGCTTTTTTAGGGAGAGATCAGTAATCCCTCCTGCCTACACGGTTTTTCCCAAATCCCTCAGGCAACGCACAAGCCACTTGGTGTGTATTAACCCTAGTGGTGGACTCCTAACTTTTCTCTAGGGCCCAGCCCTCTTACTTCGAGCTTGGGGAGGTTTCGAATGAAGGGTTTTCTTTCTCTTTCATTAGCCATTTAGGAAGTACCAGAACCCTTGACTTTTTCAAATTATAGGAACTTGAGCCCAGGGTCCCAGCTGTAGAATGCCTAAAGAGACTGGCATTGAACCCTGTCCAGTCCCTGTGGGTTCAGGGAAATTAAATTTCATGGATTAAATTAAAGACAATTAATAACACTGGGACTTGAGTGAACTTTGTTTAGGACTTTTTTCTGCAGAGTCTGCTGTCTGAAAAAGAAAATTTCTTTCCAGAAAACCCTGGTTTTTCAGAACTCCCTCTTTCATTCTGCTGCTCTTATTCCCAGGGGAGTGATTTTTTTATTTCTCTTCGTCCAAACATGGAGATGATTTTTTCAGGATTAAAAAAAGGAATATGGAATCATTCTTTTACTTTCTCCGGTGCTGCTTCTGGTACTAAGTTCTGGATAAAAGGGTCGTGTAGTGAAGCTTGTTACGAGTGTGGATTCGGGAGCCCACTGGCCTGGGGACAGATTCTAGGAGCTGTGTGAGGTTGTGCTGGATGCACAGCCTTTCTGTGCCCCGGTTTCTCCTACAGCAAAAAGGGGATGTCCGAGATCCTTAGGATCTGGCACTTAGCAAGCGTTTACTGCCATGACCACTCTCTCTGCACCGACTGCTGCCGCTTTTGTTGGTGTCATTATTATTATTATTATTGTCAGCACTGCTGTTCTTAAATGCTGGGAGCAAAGTTGCCCATGAAAACAAAGCAAAACTAAACCTGCCATGGCTCCTGTTCTTACAGCACACCAAATTTTCTGAGACACACACACACACACTCTAAAATAAGACATTTTAGTAGATGGGAGCAAGTGATGTGATGAAAAGCGGTAACTGAAGCAGCCCGTATAGCTTATGGCAAGGAGGAGCGAGAGTTACAAGGAACACCTGTAACAGCTCGGTAATGTAACTCCTTGGTGATAAGGGCGTGGGGGGGGATGTGGCCCTCCTAACATGAGAACTCGCGAGACGAGAGCATCCGTGACTAGCAGTCTCTACACCTGTGGTGTTAAGAGCCACAGGATCATGTTTATAAGAAGCTGCAGGAGAAGGCAGTCGGGAGCGTATGTACGTTCTTTTACAGACGCTCCCTCTGACTCTGTTGCTTCTCCTGCCTGCAGAACGCCCCCACAGCATCTCTCTATGAAAGCCTGCTAAGATTCGTTCTCTTCCTAAGACTGCTTCACTCTCTCAAATACTGTCTTCCTCCCTCTCTCAGAAGGGTCTGCTAAAGCAAATAGCCCTTAGGCACCTAAGGGTAATTGTTCCCGAGCTAGATAGCACAGCGGTCAGTGTCCAGCACATAGCTAGATAGGCAGGGGCTGGAGACTTGGTCAGTCCCGAGCCCGACAGATAACCAGAGCAGTTCTAGGTGAACACGACTGAGAGGAACTGTCCTCATCGGGGAGGTCATCAAAGAGCAGGTGATTGACCTGGGAGTGAAGGAAGACGAGGCATTAATTCATTATGAAGTAATGAATTCAAAAAAGACAGAAACGTGTTCCCCCAAATCACTGATCATTTAGCCATCCACTGATAGCTACTGTTAACATTTTACTAAATCACCTTCCACATCTTTCTAATGAATGGATAGAATACAAACACGTCTTCTCACCAACAAAAATGGCACCCTGGGCGGCGCCTGTGGCTCAGCAAGTAGGGCGCTGGTCCCATTTACCGAGGGTGGCAGGTTCAAACCCGGCCCCAGCCAAACTACATCAAAAAATAGCCCGATGGGGCAGCGCCTGTGGCTCAGTGAGTAGGGCACCAGCCCCATATACTGAAGGTGACGGGTTCAAACCCAGCCTCGGCCGAACTGCAAAACAGAAAAATAGCTGGGTGTTGTGGCAGGCGCCTGTAGTCCCAGCTACTGGGGAGGCTGAGGCAAGAGAATCGCCTAAGCCCAAGAGTTGGAGGTTGCTGTGAGCTGTGTGACGCCATCGCACTCTACCGAGGGAGATAGAGTGAGACTCTGTCCACAAAAAAAAAACCAAAAAACAAAAAATGGCATCCTGCACTCATGAAGCACCTACTGTTCACTAATGTGCTGCTTTCCCCATGCAGTAGACTGCGGATGCCTTTCTGTGTCAACAGTCAGGACTGCCTTCCTGAGAGCCCAGAGCCATCCTGGCCTCTCAGCTCTGCTGGGTGGCTGCCTCCCCACCCCACCCACCACTGCCTCCCCACAGAGCAGGATGATCCAGCTCCTAGAGCCAACTCTTCATTCCTCCCACCTGACACTCAGTCCCAGGACTGGGCTCCCACTGATCTGCAAGGCCACTTTGCAGCACCAGCGTAGACCTTCCAGCCCTGCAGCATGTTCTCCTGCCCTGCAGATCAGACCCAAAAGCTTTATGGCTGGCTGGCTCTGAATACCTTGTGGGTTTGTGACCTAACATCTATGGGCTAATCTGGAATGGGAGCCTCTGTTTACACATGTAGAGGAAAAATTCCTGTTATACACAAGCACATCACTTTATTTCTTAAAATACCTCTCCTATTTCTGGAGCTTTAACTCGAAAGGATCCGTGTTAAGGATGTTACTCCCAGGGTCATAAGAGACCTTCAGATGTTATGAACCTCTTGCAGGATGAATTGTTTCTTCTGAAATGATTGATGTCTTGGGTCACTAAAGTTACCATTAAAAGAGATAGTTTAATGGAGTAAAAGAAAAAAATCAATGGCTTTGTGCTCTGTGCATTTGCTTTCCACCTTTCTCCTCCCCATCTACTCAATGACAGGTTGAGTCATTCTTATCCTCTGTGGTACCTTGAAGACAAGACTGCTTTCCCAACAAGGGCCCCTGTTAGCAAATTGTTAGGAGTAGCAGGAAGCTTTGAATGCCACCAGCTATGTATTAATGTATATGCATTCTGCCTTGTTCCCAGCAAGTTGTTCCTTAGCTGCTAACCTTGGCCTTTTATCAGGAGCCTTTCTGGCTTTCTTTGTGTCACAAAGACTTGTCGTCTTCTTCTTGAGTTATCTTTTCCTTTATACTCTGACAGCTCAACCCTGAATCATCCAACATATAAGGAAAGTAGCCAAGGTCACTGAAAAAAAACAGGGAACAATGCCATAGTCTGCTCGGGCTGCAATAACAAAGTATTATACACTGGTTGGCTTAAACAACAGAAACGTATTTCCCACAGTTCTGGAGGCTGGAAGTTTAAGATAAAGGTGCCAGTCACTTCAGTTTCTGCTCAGGGCCTTCCTATCATGCAGATGGCCACCCTCTTGCTGTGTCCTCAGTTCATCAGGCACTCTGGTGTCCCCTCTTATCAGGGCACTAATCTCATCCTAGGAGCCCCACCCTGGTGACCTCATCTGACCCTAATCGCCTCTCAAAGGCCCCATCTCAAATACTGTCACATTGGTCTTAGTTAGCATTTCAACATGTAAATTTGTAGGGGATGCAAACACTCAGTTCACACAAGCAGGTTTCAGGACTCAGGGTCAAGAAGGACGTGTTGCTCAGAAACCACAGGCAGCAGGAAATAAAAGCAGCATGCAGTGGTGGGAAGAAAATGTTGGCCACCAGAGCTCTGCCCCTTACTGGCTGTGTGAACTTGAGGAACATACTTCATCTCTCTCTTTCCTTCTCTATGAAAGTGGGGCTAGTGATTCCCCCCTGTAGGTCTGCAGTGAGTATTCTTTATTAAAGCAGTCACTCAAGAAATAATGATGGATTGATTGATTGTCTTTCCTATGTCAGACACTGTGTTAGGTGCTGAAATTAAATGAAACTCCTACTGGTGCATAAAGCCTGGTGCAGGACAGGGTAAGCACTTGATAAATGTTTCCTCCTGGTCCTGTGCAGAAGGGATCCTAGAAACAGGATTAATGGTTCAGTGCCCCATAACTCAGCGGTTAAGGCATCAGCCACATGCTTCGGGGCTGGTGGGTTCAAACCTGGCCTGAACCTGCTAAAAACAAACAAACAAACGAAAAAATAGCTGGATGTTGTGGCAGTCCCCTGTAGTCCCAGCTCAAGGGAGGCTGAGGCAAGAGAATCGCTTAAGCCCAAGAGTTTGAGGTTGCTGTGAGCCATGACACTACAGCACTCTACCAAGGGCAACATAGTGAGACTCTGTCTCAAAAACAAATGAAAAAAGAAACAGGATTAATGAGAGCAACTCAGATAAAGAAGCTGATGGGAACAGTGTGCATGGACAGAGGGGGAAAAGATACATATTCTGTTGAAGGTCTTTATTCTTTGCCAGGCAGGAAAGTGAAGTTTCTTGCATGCCACATTACAGCTGGGTCCTGGCAGTGGGTACCAGTAGAGATAGTTGAGGGTAGACATTGAATGGCGTGGGCCTGGGATGCAGTGATGGAAGACAGAATGATAAGCCTACAACCACAAGACAGCCAGCCATTGCCAGGCCTCCCTCGCCATCCCAAGCCTTTGTTGCTATATGGTAAGAAAAAAAAAGAGATGTGACTTCTGAGACATTTATGGGACTGGCCTTTTGTTATAGCTTGACATGTACAACCCCACGCTCAGTCAGGTTAGGAGTAATCACATCACATTTTTAATGCACGTTGTAAATCTGAGAAACCAGATTTGCCATAATGGCTGATGGTGAGGTTTTGTTGTGGTTTTTTGTGGGGATTTTTTTCTTTTTTTTTTTGTATCTTTTAAATTAATTTTCAATTAAGTTTTGAAGGGACAAAATATAAAATTAACTAACTTGCAATTAATTTCAACAGTAATTATGCAGAAATCCTAGGCATGTGGAAGATGGGGAGTTCAGAATAATTAGTCGCGGATTTTTCCACTACCATAATTACAGTGATGAATATGCATGAGGCCGTTTGGGAAGGGGCCGTTCAGCAAGCAGTTGTATTTAATTAAACTTGTAGCTGGCTTAGCTTGACAAGCCTGCCTCGTGTTGTAGTCACCTCAAACTATCAGCAGAGTCTCCCTTACCCAGATAGCCTCCCTCCAAAACGCAAAAGAATCCCAAGTGTCGGTTTTCTCTCTTCTTTTAACTCTTCAGACGTCTAGCTTGTTTGGACTTTTAGGTCATTGTCCAAGGTGGGACCCAAACGATGGTACCTTGGAATCGATATGGCAAATAAGCCCAGCTCGGCCTTAGTGCAGAGGACAGTTTGTTTCAATTCAGCCTTGTGTCAAAGTCCCCTTCGTTAGGTATTTCCTGGGGCATCCTGCTGTACAGTGCAGGGTACAGGGGTTGGGGGGTGCATAGAGGATTAATACAAGCCCTCCTGTGGTTACATCATTACTGCACACCGCTCAGTGTGCTGACCCCTCGACTGCCACTATTCTGTTCCTTCCTCCTCACCATGGTGTCTGAGACTTACGGAGCTTCTTCAGTCACTCGCCTACCAGCTGGTAGAGGGAGATTTGAACCCGGGTCTTTCTGACCCTAAAGTCTGTGTTGTTTGCTACTTTTTCACTGTTATGTTTCTCCAAGTTGGGAAAAAGAAGGAAATCATTGTCATCTCCCCTTTAGGCTCCAGGTGGAATTTATTCAACTCCCTTGTTTTTCCAAAGTCACTTCCCACTACAGATAGACAATCCAGCAGTCCCCGAATCAGTAAAGCCAGACTCCGGCAGGGAGCCGAGGAGAACAGTACCACAAAGGGGGAGGCCATGGTGGCGCTGACAGTAGCGTCTGCAAATATTTATTGAACCCTTAGGCTGTTTGCCCACCACTGGGGTACATACCTATGACAACTATGTCTGATCTTCACAAACGACCCATGAGGTGGATGCTGTTTTCTCCCATTTTATGGATGAGGGAAACTGAGGCTTAGGGGTTCAGTAATTTGCCAGGGCTGCAGAGCTGATAAATCGTAGAGCCAAGATTCAGAGTTGTTCTGTCGGCCTTCAGAGCCTGGGGTGCATGATGGGTATCGGTGCCTCAACACCTCAACCCCTTTTTAATGTCCACGGGCAGCCAGCCACCAGGTAGGAAAACTGGCCCCACAAAGGCGGTCTTCAGTCTTGCTCCCTGGGGCAAAAAGAAGTCTGGCTCCCTGGAAGAGCCAGAGTGAGTGTTGAAATCTTGGGACGTGTTCCCTGACTGCACATGAGGTGGTATTTGGATTTTTGCAAAGACATTTCTAGAATCTCTATAGCAAAGAATTAGAGACGTATAGATTGTGCCTCCCTGTACTTGTTAACCAGGGTCTTGTTTTTATTTAGTACTTTGCCTGAGGTTCCCATTTCCAAATGCATACCCCCAAGAAGGCTTCTCAACCTTTGGCCCTCACTATTTGATCATGACCTCTTAGCCAGTGACTTCTTTGGTTTGTGAAGCTCTTTCTTTGAGGTCAGCAGATACCTTCTGGACTAGAGTGTGATTCCTGAAGGCATCTGCAGTGGCCAGAGGGGCCAGAATGCCCCCCCCCGCCGCCCCGAATACTGGTTCAACAGCACTTTTCCAATTCTCATTAAGCTTGATGGCTTTCAGCTTAAAAAAAAAAAGTCCCATCACAGATGCATACCAGACTGCCATTAGCAGAACTGGGAAGATCCTTTCACCAAGTGAAGCAATTTCCTTCTTCTGTAATTAAAGCAATTTGGGGGCTGACTGTATTTATGGGCAAACTTGCTGAAGTGACACCGAAGCGTTTTATGACAGGCATGTCAGTGGAAGATCGGAGGCTTAGAGAGGAACATCCTGGGTGTTTCTCCACCGTAATAAATACGGCATTGCAAGTGGGGGGCGGGCAAGCTGTCTCCTGATGCTGTATCTGTGCAGGGTAAAGAGATGAGGAAACTGAGGCACAGAGAAAGTAAACAGTCTGCCCAGAGAAAAAGCCAGCCGGTGGCCCGCAGGGTCAGGCCCAGTCGGTGCCCATTCCTCTGCTCCCATTTCCCTGGTCTCACACGACTTGCACTCCTCTCCATCATGTTGGGGTTTCCTTGTTGTTGGAGTTCCTTTTTAACGTTTCCGTTTTCCTCTGGTGGTTACATTTATCAAGGTCTCCCAAGCTGCCTTGTCTGGAATTGGACAGTCCTGTCTCCTGCCAGACAGCAGCGTAGGTTGTCATGACAGCACTTGCTCTCCAGAAGTCCCCTGAGAACCAGGGGCGGTAGGCTGGAGCCACCAGTCAATCTTGGGGCGTCCCCGGTCCTGATGCACTCACGCACCTTCCCTCCAGCCTCCCCACTTCTTCCTATTCATTCATAAGTGACCTAAATTCTCAAAAACTAAAATTTGTATGTCACAAGCTCAACTGGGACTCCAGATCAATGTTCTGTTCAGTTTGGATTTGCCTTATTTAATGGCAACAGAAACCTATGAACTTAGGACAAATTAAGAGGCAACAAAGCCCTCAGTACTCTCCAGGGCATGGAGATTCCTGCCTTCAGCTGAACAAGCCCCACCGTGGGCCATCATCAGCGTGAGTGCCCGAGGCGGCCCACAGCTCGCGGCTGGTCTCTTCTTAGAGTAAAAGCCCAGTGCTGTGGCTCCCCTCTCCCTCTTGAAAAGCAACTTTTGAAGCCTTAGAACTGTCTTGGCTTCCAGTGGCGTCCATGCTGACAGGCTGTTTACACAGCATGTTTTATCCACAGAGGGAACCAGGGGTGGTGGAGACGCCACAGATGACAGTATCACTAGCTTAAGACTAACGGGGTTAAAGAATCTCCTAAACTGAAGGCAGCAGGAAGGTTGACAGCCTCTCCTCTGACTCCACCAATGTTTCTATAGATCAAAAAAGGGCTAAGAGCTTGTTTATCTGCTGTCAAACATCGTGCCTTAGAAGAGCTCCAGGGAAGGCCTGCGTTGTTTGAGACCACAAGGGAAGTTTGTAATTATGACTGATTATGGGTTTTTCTTCTGGGAAGGCAATGAAAAAGTGCAATTAACCGATTCTCCCTTTATCTCCCTCACTTGTGTGTCCAATTAGTACAATTGGATGTAGATACTGTTGCAAGAGGAGCTTTGCCTGGAATGGCAGGGTGGCCAGCAAACTCTCAAACAATGAGTAGAATATTTATTGGCATAAGTCCTGTTTATGCGCCTGCCTGGAAGTTCTTCAGTAAAGATTCTGTCTCTTTGTGAGTCTGGATGGTGGTTTTACCAAAAGGTGCTCCTGATACATGAAAAAAAAAAGAAATTTAAACTAGAGGCTCTCAACTTTTGGTCAGGAGTTATATCTTATTGCCTCTAAACTTGGAAATTCTAAAATTGGAAAGGGAGATCACAGGGAGTCCAGAAAATTAAATCCTTATTAGAGATGGGAATATTCATTCATGAAATATTCAGTGGTGATAATAATGCTTATAATGGCTGATACTGCATGGGGTACGTTCTGGGGCCGCTGTGGATCCTAAACCCATAATTTAAGGCTCATTATTACATATTGGCTTTACAGTTATTATAGACTACCTAATATATATGAGAATCCAGCCCTCAGGAAGTTCAAGGTTGTCTTTATGAGAACCTGGCTGTATCAGTAACTCTACAACGAGGGAGAGAGTGAGATGTACTGTGACATGAGCCAGGTAGAACAGAGTGGGAAGCCGAAGCCGAAAATGGTTATTTCTATTTGGAGAACTCAGGAGAGAAGTGGCTGTGGCCGTTTAAGTCTTCAAGGCTGGCTAGGAGTAGGTAGGAGGTCCTGCTGGGAAAAGTATACCAGGCCAAGATAGTCTCAATCCTAGGAAGGAAGGACTTCTAGAATGATTTACCTGGACATCTCTGTAACTCATAAGACCCCTTCCACTCCTGGCTTTTCTTTTTTGACTCTACTCTTTCTATTCAAGTACCTCTGGTTCAAGGTCTTTGATGTAGTCACAGTTCCATTGCTGGCTAGGACTGCAGTCTTTGATGTAGTCACAGTTCCATTGCTGGCTAGGACTGCAGTCTCATCTGAAAGTTTGCTTGGGGAGGAACTACTGCCAGCTCGCTCACAGGGTTGTTGGCAGGATTTCATTTTTTGTGAACTGCTAGAGTGAGGACCTCAGCCCTTCCCTGGCTAACTGTGAGCTGCAGCTTCCCTCAGCTCCTTGGCACATGGACTTCTCCAAAGGACAGTGCGCAGCACAGCTCTCAGAGCAGGTGAGCAAGAGAGGAAGCACCTAAGATGGGACAGAAGCCACAGTCCTTTTATAATCCAGTATTAGAAGTGGTATCTCATCATACTATATTCATTAGAAGGCAGTATTCCATCATACTATGTTCATTACAAGGGAGAGAATAAGTCCAACCCCCACTCACAGGAAAAGGAACACCCAGGGCATGAATTCAAGGAGGCAGGAACTGGAGACCTGCCTTAGAGGCTGTCCATCACACCAGGGGGAAGAGGCACCAAGATCAAGAGCAAGACAGAGAGATAATATGGGTATTACTCAGGAAGGACCTGTTAGGTCTTTGTAAAGACTTTACATTTTATTTTAACAATTGCTTCAGTGCAAAATGACACACCCATAAGGATTTTTTTATCAGAAATTAGAATAGGAAAAAAAAGGAAATAGATCCTAAGCACATATCAAATGGATTCTGGTTAAAGAAACGATGGCACATTTCTACCTATAGCACACTCACTATGCAACTATTCAAAAGAGAGTTGATTCCCAGGCCTGAGGCTGGGAAATACAAGATGGGCCTGAAGCATCTTCTGCCAGAAAGTAAACAAGTCAGCCCACAATGAACATGCAAACAAGTGTTGGAGAGGGGTGGAAAGGCACAGGAGCCAACCCAAAAGAGTTCCTGTATGGCCAAAAAAGGAACAACTTGAGCCACAAATAAATGATAATGCCTTTGTTTGTTTTATGCTGCTGTAACGAAACACCTGAGGCTGAGTAATTTATCAAGAAAAGAATGTATTTCACCCAGGTATGAAGGCTGGGAAGTACAAGAACAAGGCAAGTTTGGGCATCTGGTGTTCATAAGATGGTGCTTTATTGCTGTATCCTCTGGAGGGGCGAGCGCTGTGTCCTCAAGTGCCAGAAGGGCACTAGGTGAACACTGCATGATGCCTTATAATTTTATAAGGGCCTTAATCCCATTCATAAGGGAGGAGCCCTTGTAGTGTAATCACCTCTGAGAGACCCCACCCATATTGCTATCACATTGGTAGCAGCTGAATTTTTGAGGGTCTGCATTCAACCCACCACAAATGGTACTGGGTTATATAGCTTAGAGAATCACCTGAATATTCATAAGCCCATCTGATGCAAATCAACGATAAATAAATGGGAGAAAGAGGCAGATTTTCATTATAGGAAAATTCTAATGATTGAAATTCAGAAGGAATAAAGGAAATAGAAAAAAATGCCCTGAGAACCACACAGCAGTAATTGCTGCAGGCATGATCCATGAGGAATGCTAAAAATGTGGGTGGGGCGTATGGCTCAAAGGAGTAGGGTGCCGGCCCCACGTGCCAGAGGTGGAGGGTTCAAATTCTGCCCTGGCCAAAAACTGAAAAAAACAAAAATAAATAAATGAAAAAATTAAAATGTGGGTGAAAGTTTAAGCAGAAGCACTACATTTGCATAGTTTCAAAGGATCTCCCCCAAGATGTTTGTTGACTACAAAGGCGAAAATAGTAACTTTGTAGGGAAGAATCCTGGTAGCTATCACCTAAATACATATCCTGTCTTGATGGGACAAATTGAAAATACTCTGTGATAGTCTTTCAATAATGCATATCCTCTAAACCGTGAAACCATATCAGAAAAACCCAAACTGAAGGGCAGTCTACAAAGTAACTTCTCAAACCTCTTCTAGGGTATGAAAGACCCCAAAGACAAGGAAAGACTGAGAAATTGTCACAGATTAGAGGAAATAAATGCAATGTGGGATCCTGGCAAAATCTGAATAAATTTTATAGCTGAATTAATACCCATGTAATTATTCCAAGGTCATCTCTTAGTTTCGGCAGTTCTATGTTTAGGTAAGGGATTAATATAATACTGAGGGAAAACAGTTGACAGGTTTACAAACCCTCTGTACTACTTTTGCACCTCTTCTATAAATCTAAACTTATTTCCAAATAAAAAGTTAAATTTAAAAAAAAAAGAGAACCTGGCATATAGTAAGTGCTATATAGGTATTTATTAAATAGACAAAATTGGCTCAGCGCCTGTACTCAGTGGCTAGGGCACCAGCCACATACACTGGAGCTGGCGGGTTCAAACCCAGCCTGGGCCTGCCAAACAACAATGACAACTACAACCAAAACATAGCCGGGCATTGTGGTGGTGCCTATATTCCCAGCTACTTAGGAGGCTGAGGCAAGAGAATTGCTTAAGCCCAAGAGTTTGAGGTTGCCGGCAGAGCCTGTGGCTCAAAGGAGTAGGGCACCAGCTCCATATGCTGCAGGTGGTGGGTTCAAACCCAGCCCCAGCCAAAACCACAAAAAAAAAAAAAAAAAAAAAAAAAAGAATTTGAGGTTGCTGTGAGCTGTGATGCCACAGCACTCTACCCAGGGTGACATAGTGAGACTCTGTCTCAAAAAAAAAACAAAAGTAGACAAAATTATTTCCACCATATTCTGTGCATTAGTACTTGGTTTTAAAAAATTATATATTGGGGGGGGCGGAAAAGATGGCCGACTGGAAGCAGCTTCCGAAAGAGGCTCCTGTCCAAAAGGAAAGATAATCTCCAGAAACTCCCCAATTAAGCTGAAGACTGGGAGCCCAGCCAAGAGAGAGAAGTGATAACTGCAGGTCACCTCTGCTGAGGCAAGCTGAGGCAAGCTGTGACTCCAAGAAAGCAAGCTTCAGATACAAAATTCATCTGGAAGGAAAAGTGTCCATCCACTCCCCCAGGAAAGCTGTGGGTTTTTTTGTTTTTCTGTTTCCTTTCTTTTTTCTCTTCGTTTGCTCCTGCGGGTTTTCTACAGACAAGCGGTGAACTGTGGACCTCTTGTCTCACCCCACAGAAGAGTGCTGTGGGAAGTGGGGACTGCTTCCTCACAGCCACCCTGCTATGACTCTGAACACTCCCTTGCTAGGCAGAAAAACTGAACTAAAGTTTTCCCCGCCATTGTGAACTTACAGTACACCCTTCCCTGCTTACCTGACAAACCAGAAGCCTAACCCCCGCTGAAACTGAGGGAGGAAGTTCTTGAGCAGCGCGCCCCCCCCCGCCCCGTCTTTCAGACCAAGCACCGGCAAGAGACTCCGGGGGGCTGAAGTGACCCTCCCTGCCCCCCAGGGAATCTGCCAGCAACCGCACAGCCCGTGCCCCTCGACCATGCGCGCTACTCCCCGTACCACCAGGCCTCCACAGGCCCGCCCCCAGTCAGGGACTTCGTTGGTGACCGTGTGATCCACATCCCGTGCCCACTGGGCCTCCGCACACCTGCCTTTGGCCAGGGACTCCAGGAGCCACTCAACCTGCGTCCTCCCTCCCATATCCTCCCTGCCTCTGCACCGGCCCTGCCCATCTGGCCAGGGACTCCAGAAGCCACAGGACCGGGCCCCTCCCTGTGGAGCCCTCCCTGCCTCTGTGTGGAGCCCTCCTCCCAGCCAGGGACTCCTGGAGCCATGGGCTCTCTTTGCCTAAGTTACTGGGCACCTGACACTCCATAACCATGTGCACCATTCCCCACCCTGCTGCTGGATCCAGGGGTGCCACACTCCCGAGCTGCTCCCGCAGCCAGAACTCCTGGCTGGGGCAGTCCCAGAGGAACTACACAGGGTCATTCCCTACAAACTTCCAGCAACTATAGAGTGATCCCACCAGGGTTTAATCTTGGAAAGACACCTCCCCAACTTTGAGGATGGCCAGAGGCAATGGTGAAAAACAGTCATGGGGCAGAATCAGCAGAAAAACTCTGGCAATATGAATAATCAGAGTAGATCAACTCCTTCAAGGAACGACAAGGCAGACACAGCACAAGATCCCATTCATAAACAAATGGCTGAGATGTCAGCAATCGAATTCAGAATCTGGATAGCAAATAAGATCAACAGAATTGAGGAAAAGATGGAATTAGAATTTCAAGCAGTAATCCAAAAGATGACTCAAGAATACAACAAATTCAAAGACAAAATGACCAAAGATTTTGACACATTGAGACAAGAAGTTGCAGCCCTTAAAGATATGAGAAATACAGTACAATCCCTCAGTAACAGAATAGAGTAAGCAGAAGAAAGGATTTCTAACATTGAAAACAAAGCTTTCGAATGCTCCCAAACCGTCAAAGAGGAAGAGAAATGGAAAGCAAAAACAGATCACTCTCTCGGAGAGCTCTGGGATAATTCAAAGGAAACCAATATTCACCTCATAGGGATCCCCGAAAGCGACGAAGCAGCTTCACAAGACACAGAGTCTCTTCTTCATGAGATTATGAAAGAGAATTTTCCAGACATGCCAAGAGATTCTGAAATTCAGATAACAGACTGTTTCAGAAATCCAGCATGACTCAACCTGAATAAGACATCCCCCAGACACATCATAATCACTTTCACTAAAGTTAATATGAAGGAGAAAATTCTGAAAGCAGCCAGACGTAAGAAAACCATAACCTACAAAGGGAAGAATATTAGAATAACTTCAGATCTCTCTGCTGAAACCTTTCAAGCTAGAAGAGGATGGTCATTGACTTTTAATCTCCTAAAACAAAGTAACTTTCAACTCAGGATCTTGTATCCAGCTAAACTGAGTTTCATTTATGATGGTGAAATTAAATATTTTAATGACATCCACACATTGAAGAAATTTGTGTCCTCCATAATGACCAGCATAATCCTCCACCACAAAAGTAAACCCACTCAGAAACGTTTGATCAAATTCCAACTTCCACAGTCACAAAAGGATTAAAAATGTCCACTGGACATTCAAAAGGCTTATCAATATTCTCAATTAATGCGAATGGTCTAAATTGTCCTCTAAAGAGGCACAGGCTGGCTGACTGGACACAAAACTCAGGCCAGATATCTTCTGTATACAAGAATCTCATCTTACCTTAAAAGATAAATATAGACTCAAGGTGAAGGGATGGTCATCTATATTCCAGGCAAATGGAAAGCAGAAAAAAGCAGGTGTTGCACTCCTATTCGCAGATACGATAGGCTTTAAACCAACCAGAATAAGGAAGGATAAAGATGGACACTTCATATTTATTAAAGGTACTGCTCAATATGATGAGATTTCAATTATTAGTATTCATGCACCCAACCAGAATGCACCTCAATTTATAAGAGAAACTCTAACAGACATGAGCAACTTGATTACCTTGGAAGCTCCATAGTAGTTGGAGATTTTAATACCCCTTTAGCAGTGCTGGATAGATCCTCCAAAAAGAAGCTAAGCAAAGAAATTTTAGATTTACTATTCAACATCTGGATTTAACAGACATCTACAGAACATTTCATCCCAACAAAACTGAGTACACGTTCTTCTCATCAGCGAACGGAACATACTCCAAAATCAATCACATCCTAGGTCACAAGTCTAACCTCAGCAAATTTAAAAAAATAGAAATTATTCCTTGCATCTTCTCAGACCCTCATGGAATAAAAGTTGAAGTCAATAACAATAGGAATCTGCATACTCATACAAAAACATGGAAGCTAAATAACCTTATGCTGAAGGATAGATGGGACGTAGACGAGATTAAGAAGGAAATTACCAAATTTTTGGAACAAAATGACGAGTGAATGAAGAACTAGTACCTATATTACTAAACCTCTTCCAAAATATAGAAAAAGAAGGAATACTACCCAACACATTCTATGAAGCAAACATCACCTTGATCCCTATACCAGGGAAGACATGAATTATCAGAACCTCTGGGATATTGCAAAGGCAGTCCTAAGAGGAAAATTTATAGCACTGCAAGCCTTCCTCAAGAAAACAGAAAGAGAGGAAGTTAACAACTTAATGGGACATCTTAAACAACTGGAGAAGAAAGAACATTCCAACCACAAGCCGAGCAGAAGAAAAGAAATAACCAAAATTCGAGCAGAATTAAATGAAATTGAAAACCAAAGAATTATACAACACATCAATAAATCAAAAAGTTGGTTTTTTGAAAAGGTCAATAAAATAGATAAACCTTTGGCTAACCTAACCAGGGAAAAAAGGGTAAAATCTCTAATTTCATCAATCAGAAATGGTAAGACGAAATAACAACAGACCCCTCAGAAATTCAAAAAATCCTTAACGAATATTACAAGAAACTTTACTCTCAGAAATATGAAAATCTGAAGGAAATTGACCAATACTTGGAGGCATGCCACCTACCAAGACTTATCTAGAACGAAGTGGAAATGTTGAACAGGCCTATATCAAGTTCAGAAATAGCATCAACTATACAAAGTCTCCCTAAAAAGAAAAGCACAGGACCAGATGGCTTCACATCAGAATTCTACCAAACCTTTAAAGAAGAACTAGTACCTATATTACTAAACCTCTTCCAAAATATAGAAGAAGAAGGAATACTACCCAACACATTCTATGAAGCAAACATCACCTTGATCCCTATACCAGGGAAAGACCCAACAAGAAAAGAAAATTATAGACCAATATCACTAACAAATATTGATGCAAAAATATTCACAAGATCATTACAAATAGAATCTAACAACACATCAAACAAATTATACAGCATGACCAAGTGGGCTTTATCCCAGGGTCTCAAGGCTGGTTCAATATACGTAAATCTATAAAAGTAATTCAGCACATAAACAAATTAAAAAACAAAGACCATATGATTCTCTCAATTGATGCAGAAAAAGCTTTTGACAATATCCAGCTTCCTTTCATGATCAGAACGCTTTAAAAAATTGGTATAGAAGGGACATTTCTTAAACTGATAGAGGCCATCTACAGCAAACCCACAGCCAATATCATATTGAATGGAGTTAAAATGAAATCATTTCCACTTAGATCAGGAACCAGGCAAAGTTGCCCATTATTTCCTCTGCTCTTCAACATCATAATCGAAGTTTTAGCCATTGCAATTAAGGAAGAAAAGGCGATCAAGGGTATCCACATAGGGTCAGAAGAGATCAAACTTTCACTCTTCGCAGATGATATGATTGTATATCTGGAAAACACCAGGGATTCTACTACAAAACTTTTAGAAGTGATCAAGGAATACAGCAG
>CAUYRH010032229.1:0-18966 GCA_963574655.1 Perodicticus potto | reverse complement strand
AAAGAAGAAGACTGAGGACGTGAATGGAGCGAGAGGAGCTCCAGGGGACAGGGAGTCAAGAAGCCACAGAGGGAATTTCTAGGAACCAAATGCCGTAGGACCAAACGCCAGAAAGAGGCTGAAAAGAGCCCACAGAACTAGGAAGCAGGCTCGGCGCCTGTGGCTCAACGGGCTAAGGCGCCAGCCACATACACCTGAGCTGGCGGGTTCGAATCCAACCCGGACCCGCCAAACAACAATGGTGGCTGCAACCTAAAAACGGCCAGGCGTTGTGGCGGGCGCCTGTGGTCCCAGCTACTTGGGAGGCAGAGGCAGGAGACTCGCTTAAGCCCGGGAATTGGAGGTTGCTGTGAGCTGTGATGCCACAGCACTCTATCCAGGGTGACAGCTTGAGGCTCTGTCTCAAAAAAAAAAAAGAACTAGGCAGTGAAGAGAGTTCCAGTAACATGAAACCACAGAATCAGTAACAGAGTCCAGGAAATAAAGTTATTAAAACCCCCCAATATTTTAATCTAGTTTTAGTTAAAATTTCAAGCAAAATTGTAAGTGACAAGTTATGATGGAAATCTTTCAAGGATAGAAGCTGTTGACACAAATGCTTTTGAGAATGCTTGACTGGGTTCAGTATATTTTGTTTTAAAACAAAGAGAGAAAAGTGTATAATATTTACATACAGATGGTCCCTGTCTTACTCTGGTTCAGCTTTTAATTTTTTGACTTTCTGGTACAGAATCGATTCAATTCAGTAGAAGGCATACTCAGGATTCTGAGTTTCATTCTTTTCCTGGGCCAGTGATGTGAAGTTCAATTGCTCCTTCAATGCCAGACAGCCACGGCTCCGAGTCAGCTGTGTGACCACAAGGGCAAACGACCAATACTCTTGTTACGTTTTTTTGTTCAATATCTGAAAGACTCTGTTTTACTTACTGCTTAACACAGGATTAAATCCTGATGTGTTCTTTTATAGTTCACAAGCTTAGCAACTTGATTGCTTTAGAACCAAAATCATTACCATCTCTGCAGCAGTGTTATCACCAATCACCGATTGCCAATGCTATTTAAGCTTCTTTTCTCTTGGGATGCTTGAACTTGGCAACTTTTATTTCTGTTCTTTTATGTTCACAGCAGACCTACATCAAGGATGTCTGTTCTTATTTGAAATTCATCATCAGCAGAGAGAACTAACATGTTAGGATACCTAGAAAACCATCCACCCGCGCATGGGAGAGTTCATTTCTCTTGGTAGCTCATTCCCACCACCATCAGCAAGCACCGTTCTTGTTCTTCTGGGTAGTCACTTTTTGCTTTTGCAAAGCAGTTGTGGACTACTTCTGGGATATCAGCATCACAAACAGCAATAAGATTCCTCATTACATCAACAATATACCATATAATGTACCCCACACTTTCTGTATTCAGTTTTTGGTGACTTAATTATATCTCAGCCTCACGGCTGCCCAGAGTCATGCTGCTGGCAGGTAAAAAAGGCCACTCATTCTAATTTAAAGCTCCAATGAGAGTGTGCTGTGCCGTGATCAAGCAGTAATAGAACATTCACACTCCAGCAAGCTATTTTTCTCCCTAATTGCAGGAGCCATTCCTAAAACAACCTGCCAGATATCAGGGAATTTAAAAAATTTTATACATATACAGCAAAGTTGCATACAAAGGGAATGTCCAAATTTGCATGTAAATGATTCTAAATTTTTGCTACTCTCAGCACTGCAGCAAAGGAAGACTGATAGCTTATGTTTATGCTTCTTTCTCTTCAGGGCAACATTTCTCTGCAAGAATGCACGTCAGGTTGGGCTGCACACTATACAGGCTTGTTATGCCCATGTGTCCTCATGGGCATAATAATTCAGAAAAGGCCTCCCATTTTCAAGCTCCTTCTCTGTTGTAGATGTTTTATCTTTTAGGAGTAGTGACAGGATATAGTCATACGCTAAAAGCACTGGCAACAGCCCGCCATGAGGACTTGACATTAACCCTATCTGGAATGCGATTTCATTAACCTTGTCAAACAAACACAAAACCAGTATTTCACTTACTAAGTTGGCAAGTTTTTCTTCTCTCATTGTTACCAATCTTCCTTCAGCTCTTTTGCTTTTTATCTTACCTTCTAAGGAAGATATAGAAGAGAAGGAAACTCCATATTCTTTGATCCTCTCACTCTGAAACTTTTCTTTCTTATTCACTAACTTTTAGTTCCGGCAAACTGTGGCCTCACTGTCTTTTCTCTTTAATACCGTGACCAAACTCTGGGCACGAAGTGTAACAGAAATGGAATGGAAAGACAGAGGAGACCACCTTGGTATAGGGGCTAGAAGGGGGCTACAGACAAAACTAATTTTAAATTTAAAACAGCAAAGCTGGTATCAAATTTCACAGGAAGGACTAATTTTTATCATCTTAATAACTATATTTGATGTCCAACTTACAAATCTTATTTTCATAAATCTAGTAAATTAAAAAAAATGTTTTTAAGAAAGCTTTCCGGAGTCAATTAAATTCAAGGCAGTCAGTTTTAATTTAATAAGAATGGCATTATTAAAGTATTGATTAAATTTTCATTCTCTTCATATACAAAAAAGGGGACTCTTGCCAAAATGGGTGTTAATCTTTATTTTTTATTATTTCTTTCTTGGGTGTTAATTTTTAAATGTACACTATAAGAATAAACTCCTTTATCAGTGGAGGTTGGTAAGAGGTGGTGAGCCTCATAAAGGCTCAGCCTCCCAAGTAGCCAGACCACAGGTGAGCACCACCATGCCCAGCTAATACCTGTACTTTTTGTAGAGATGGTGTCTCGCTGTGTTGCTCAAGCTGGTCTCAAACTCCTGGCACAAAGTGTTTCTCCCACCTTGGCCCCCCAGATAGTTTAGATTACAGATGTGAGCCACTGAGCCAGGCCAGATGGGAACTTTTAAATATATACATCAATAAAAGCAATATCTAATGGAAACATTTGTATTTCTTGAAAGTTAAACTGGAAAGCCATTTTGCTGTAAACAATTTTTAGGTAGACTTTAGGTTAACTGATGTACAAACAGTTAACAATAATGATGACATTGTAATAACAGTAACACTGCATTCACTGTTAAGAAATCTAATGCTGGCTCGGCGCCTGTGGCTCAACAGGCTAAGGCGCCAGCCACGTACACCTGAGCTGGCAGGTTCGAATCCAGCCCGGGCCAGCAAAAACAATGGTGGCTGCAACCAAAAAAAATGGCCAGGCACTGTGGCGGGCACCTGTAGGCCCAGCTACTTGGGAGGCAGAGGCAGGAGACTTGCTTGAGCCCAGGAATTGGAGGTTGCTGTGAGCTGAGATGCCACAGCACTCTATCCAGGGTGACAGCTTGAGGCTCTGTCTCAAAAAAAAGAAATCTAATGCTAGGCGGCGGCTGTGGCTCAAAGGAGTAGGGCGCTGGCCCCATATACTGGAGGTGGCAGGTTCAAACCTGTCCCTGGTCAAAAAAAAAAAAGAAATCTAATGCAAAAATCTCCTGACTTGGTTTGTTGGGTGTCTAGCAGACTGCCACATGAATCTCAAGGTAAAAATGTTCACAACTGACAACAAATTGGTCAGTTACATAATGCTGATCTTTAATTAAGGTTTATCAGAGAACAGAAGAGAAGTTCACCAATCTCTAAACCAGAATCGAATTCTTCACCTTTCCTTTCTTTGGGTTAAACCCAAGTCCACGGTCACTTGGCATTTGATTACCCTCCTTGCACCTCTCTGAAATCCTTCTGTTGCCAGAGACAGTTTTGGTGGTGGGGGTGGGAGTGAGGGTACCACAAAGAGCAAGTAAAGTCCCTTCCCTTAGAAAGCTTCCATTCTACTACAGGAAGAGTTAAAAAACAAATACCCAAATTTTAAAAAAACCAGTTGGAATTGAAATCAAAGGTGAGAAAAGTACATTCCAAATTGACCCTTGTAGTGCATAATTCCTTTTAACTATGATTTTGATAGGCAAAACATTTTCAAGACTTTTCCATTAGTGAAAGAAAATGTTCTACTTACATATGCACAAGACTATGAGGAAAAAGAGGTAAGTGACCAGTTCCCGTAAGACACTTTTTAGGTATTTCTCCCGGGTAGTGCTGCTTTCTTCCATGAGTCTTGTTCCCCAGAGACCTTTAAAATAATAATAATAAAAAAAAATAGATATCATTTTATTTAAGGAATCTCACGAGGGACAACAGGGGAAAAATAAGAGTAGTATAAACTATAAGGAAGATTCTTTAAAAAAAATTTTTTTTTAGCACATTCTGAATGTAACTGAGAAACTGAATTAGCGGGACTACCTTTTAGTTAAGAATACATTAGGCTCTACTGTCCCCCACAAAGTACAGACCACAAGGCAACCGTCCACTGGTTTTATAAACTCCCAGACCTATTAGCAAATATCTTAGTAAAGGTTCAGAAAGAGAACAGGAAATGAGGGCGGACTAACAGAGGAGTTTTATAAATTGTGCATAACTAATCAGTTCTTCCTACTGAGGGCTGGATACAACCTGGTGATTACCCTCCTACTAAACCCACTTGAATTTAGTAATAGGGGATATTGCAAATGATTCCTCTTAGATTGCCCATGATGAAAAGAACATAATTTCAATATGGAAACACCTATCACACTTCTAATATACTAGCATAAAGGCTCAGCTCTGTAAGAGCAGAAACTGTCCTTTGAGAAATTCCAGTCCCCTAAGCTTGCTTAGATCCACAGGTTTTTAAAATGTCAATTCACATATGATTATTAAAAGCAACAACTCTTTGCAGAAAGACTAGAATCATCGACTATGTTCTATATTTTAGCAGATGGGAAAAGCGTTGGGCTGGCTCAGTGAGGATGACGTAACCCTCCATGAGCCTGCTGGAGGGAGACCGCGGTTTTGGACTCAGCCAGCAAACAGACATGGTGGCCATCCAAACCTCTGCTAATGAACGGTGTGGTAAAGTCACATTACTGGTTACTTGGAAGAACCTGAAGGCTTTCCATAAAAGACAAACTTCTCAATATTTTCAGTTAGATTAGATTGGCTGCTAATAGAAATCAACCTGGCCGCATTACAGGACCTCATGCTTTTATTCCACAGACTTTAACTCCCTCAGTAATGGAAATTTACACAACCCGTGAGCCACAATTGAGCCATACAGAGAAAAGGGAAAAATAGTATATATGGTGTTTCATTTCAATGAGTTCATTACTAGCGTCTATGTATTTTTAAAGTCTCCTAATAATACATTAGTTCTACTCCTGAATGTAGAGTGGGTATTTCAGTTACTTTTCTCCCAAATTTCCTTTAGGAAAATCAGCCTTGGACTTGAAAGACCCTGTGCTAAGCATCACAGGTTTCACCATGCGGAGAGTGGAGCAAAACTAACGACCAGGTTCGCTGCTGCCAAGATCTGGTAGTTGTCAGGCAATTACTCACTCAAAAGAAATGCAGCAAGCAGAATGTTTGTTCCCTGAAACTCTATCATATTAAAGAATTATTATAAATTTAAACGACATGGAAAATTACAACTCAGAATAACACAGAGGCAGCCAAAGATTAGGCTCAATAGCCCTGGACACGACCACACTATTGCTCTGGGTAGATTTCTTTTGGAGGCCAGTCCTACAATATACACGTCAGTAGAAACGGCTCGTCTATTTACTACCAGGGAAGACAGTTGCTCTGGCTCACTTGGTCAATGATTTCATTCTTTCCCATGATTTATAAACAACTATGCACTAAGGAACAGTCAGGATTGTTAATATTTATAAATGGCGTTGCTTGGCCTATAAATAGAAAAAAAAAATCAAATGTTAGTCAAACTAAACTTTCAATGAACTATGGCAATTTATTATACTAGCTCCTGAATAAAACATTTCAAATACAAAAGGCCCCTTATTTACATTTTTATATACTTTCATGTATTTACTTTTTCTAAATTTCTCTACCTACTTCTGCAAATATTTATTGGTTTAAAAATTTCCTTCCATTTTCCCGCTGGGTACGTATGAGTATGTAAGCTTGATCTTAAGAGTACAGAGACCTCTTTACATTCTGATGGGTAAGACCTGGCTCTGTCCATAAAGAGGGAAACAGCTGTCTTGTAGCCAACTACTTCCCATGTTTGCTAGAGGTAACAGGGTAAGAATGATTGAGCTCATGTCCAAAACAGTGGCTTTCTTCAAAATCAACTGTTGTCTTTTCCCACAGTTGTCCCAGTGTGGTGGGAGGACCTTCCAGCCTTCCAAGAACTCATGTTCAGTGAAACATGTGTCTCCAGCTGTCAGGGAGAACCCGGAATATGGGGGACACTGGACAATTACCCAACTTTCTTTCAGAGGGTGCTTAGCTAATGGCAGAATACAAATCCAGAGCGTGTCATCTAAACACACAACGTTACTGCTTAATACACACACAATATAGATGAACTGTGTGATGGGTAACCCAAAACACAACAGACGTCCCAAATAGAAATAAAAATGCCATTTTCCCTAAATATCTTATCTAAATGCTATCAAGAACTCCTTGTTTTGGAAACTATCAAAAATTCCACAAAGAGAGAAGGATATGATGCACTCTCATGTATCAATCTCCCAGCCCCAACAACTATCAACTCAAAGCCAATCTTGGTTCATCTAAATCCTCACCCATTCCACCCCAATTATCTTGAAACTAATCCCAGCTATTGTTATCGTTTCATCTGTAAATACTTCAGGTCCATGGTCAGAAGGTTCAGTGTGGATCTCCTGCTTCACACTAACCGTGCCCCATCTGAAACACACCTAACCTCCCATGGCTTATTGATCATGATATGGTACAACGTAGGACTTTAGAATCAAATTATATTCAACAGAAGGCTCAACCACTTACGGGCTGTGAGATCTTACCTAATGTCATGAGCTTCTATTTTCTCACCTGCAAATGGGGTAAGAATACCTCTTTGTGAGATTCTCCAAAGAATTTGAAAATTTTGTATAAAGCACTTAGAGTGCTTGGAAGAGGCCTGTCTGTAACTTCAGAAACAAGCCCAAATCTGTAAAGTGTCCCTTCTGGGGTCTAGGTGTTCCAGATTTCAGAATGATGTAAATAAAGCCTTAAATCCATTTCTTGTTAACAGGCATTATAGCATTTCTATCATAAGCGAATACTCTTTTTGCACCAAAACACATGTGGGCCTTGTTTGGAACTATGAATACAATCCTTCCTAATATTCATTTCAATTGCAGGGGCACCCTAAGAAAGGGAGGTGCATTTTTACAACTATGGTCTATAGAATGACCAGTCACTACCTTCCATGACACTGACTCTTGAATTCTTCGTCACCCATCTCCTGTGATGTAGACAATGTGTGCTACAGATAACTGTCAGCCTCACCCGCAAGGACACAGCTCACACATGCATGCCTCCAGAAGTTTTTCTTTTTCTTTCTTTAGAACCCTATTTTGCTGGTTTGGGTTAATGGTGCCAAGTCATAAATGTGGGTTTCTTCCAGAATACCCCTCCTCTGATTCCTCCCACCACAATTCAGGTGGTTTCTGCCTCTCTTCCCAGCCTTACTCCCTTCCAGCTCTTGTGCCGGGCTGCAGCCCTCGTCACGCCTGCCACTCTCCGTTGGCCATCTCCTGATCTGATCTCTCTCTCAGCCACCAGTGCTTTCCACCTCAGCCTATCATCCTCTACATTTTTGTAAGAGTCCTGCTCAGACTGATGTATGATCATATTGGATGCCTGCTTGAAGTGCCCACTGGCTCCAGTTGCCTTCAGGACAAAGTACCAATTCTCTGGCGTGGCTTACAGGTCCGTTTGGTATTGCTGCTGCTATTTCTCCCTCCTTGAATTCCCCCCTCATTCTTGAAGATGCAGCCCAAATTTCACTCCCTCCAGAGGCCTTCTCTGACCTCTGCAGGTAGAGATGATCCTCTCTTCTTTGGGTCCCTCGCATTCCTGGGACTGGCATTGTAATTACTTACACACACCTCCGTTTCCCCCCCTAAACTCCGAGCTTCTTACGGGTGGCGCCTTGGGTTACTCATCCCTCTATCCTCAGTACCTATCACAAAGGAGCTTCTCAATAAATGTTTGTTGATGGCATGAATTGTTACCCACAGACCCTTATTGTAAATCCCACAAGGTAACAATTCTCCTTCAAACAAAACAAAACAAAACAAAAACAACACAGTAAAGACACTACTCGTTTGTTCAAAATTATGACGCAAATAAAAAAGGAAAAAGGAGGAAGTGACGGACAAAAGTTTGTATTTCAAATAAAGAGAAAGTTGCAATAGACAAAAGATGGGAAAGAACCCACATGTCCATGAACTGATGGATAAACAAAATGTGACATATATTGATATACTGAACGGAACACCATTCAGTCAGAAAGAGAAGTGAAGTATGGTGGCCTGCCATGACACGGAAGAAAGTGGAAAAGTTATGGTAAGTGAATAAGCCAGACACGAATGGGCAAGCATAATCTGATTTCACTTGTATCAGGTACCTAGAATGGGGAAATTCATAGAGACAGAAAGTAGAATAGCGGGGCTGGAGTGAGGGGGAATGGGGAGTTATTGTTTAATGAACAGAGTTTCCATGTGGGGTGATGTAAAAGTTCTGGAAGCAAATCATAAAAAGTTAAGGACATTGATATAAAATAGTGAAGATACTTAAAGCCCCTGAATTATACACTTAAAATGGTCAAAATGGTAAATTTCATGTTACGTATATTTTACCACGATTATTAAAAAAAGGAAGGCTCTCCAACTACCAAGATCAATTAGAACTCTGGATACACGGGACTGTGTTATGATTTATCCTGAAAGTCCTAATGAATAAATGTTTACAAACTAAGAAAATATGAAAAATTGCTGGTTAAAGTTAGGTTTGGGCACTACAGGTACATAGCATAGTGGGTGGGTAAGGTCTCTGGGCACGGACAGCCTGAAATTAAGCCCAGATTAAAGCATTTAATAGTCCTGGCCCTGGGCAAGTAATTTAACACCTGGAAGCTTTAGCTCCCTCATCAGAAAAAGTGATGCTCAGAGTTCCTCCTCGAAGGCTGTCGTGAGGATAAAGTGAACCTATGGACACAAGGAGGTTAATACAGTGCCTGGTATACAGTGAGCAATACGTTATTACTTTGTATTTAACAGTCTAGGGCAGCGTTTCTCAACCTCCACACTACTGACGTTTGGTTGAGATAATGCTTTGTGGTGTATGTGGAGAGGGGGTGTCTGTGCATTGCAGGATCTAGGAGCATCTTTCATTAATTAATTAATTTAGAAATGGGGTGCAGTGTCATCATCATAGCTCACTGCAGCCTCGAACACACAGGCTAGGTGATCCCCCTGTTTTTAGCCTTCTGAGTAGTTGGGACTATAGGTGCGCTCCACCATGCCTGGCTTATTTTTAAATCTTTTTGTAGATGTCCTCAAACCCCTGACCTCCAGTGGGTCCCCCGCCTTGGCCTCCCAAAGTGCTGGGATTATAGGTGTGAGCCACTACACCCGGCTAGTAGCATCTTTGACTACAAGTCAAGAGATGCCCAAAGAAAAATAAGTCATTTTGGCCAAAACATACCTGCACCTGAATGTTTGATGACTTCCGATTCACCATCTCAAAGACGTGGAACTGAACTAGGTGCCTTTCAGTTTATGGGTGGATACGAGAAATGTGGTGTACAGATTCCCCAGAGTGGGACCCAGCCATAAGGAACGAAATGTCGTCTGGATCAACCTGAAGGGCACTGGAGACCCTCATCCCAAATAAGTATCTTAGTAATGGAAAACCAAACACCATGTATTCTCACTAATAAGTGGTAGCTAAATGATGGGCTTACACAGGGACAAAGAGGTATAATGGATACTGAAAACCAAGAAAGGGGAGGGTGAGAAGGGAGGTGCGGGCTACAAACTTACCTAGTGGGTACAATGGACACTGTTCTGGTGACGGCCACACCAAAAGTCCTGACTTAAGCATTACACAAGGTATCTATGTGACAAAAACATTTTGAAATAAAAAACCTAGGTATTCCCATTATCTCTTTTCTTTTTTAATAGATGCAAAAGTTGGTGATCTGAGACATTAAATTGTTCAACATCTTACAGGCCAATCGATGAATGCTGGAACTGGGGTTTGAGGGTGGGCCTCACTTGGTCTTCTTAATCACATTGCTATAACAAAACCTGGATAATTTCTGGATAAGATTTTAAACACTGACAGAAAGGGAAGGGTAGGGAAAATTAAAACAAATTGAGAATGGAAACTCTTAAAATGGGGGATTAAAATAATTTAGAGGATAAGAGTGAATGCAACACTTTTCTAAGGGCTGACAACATTTTGTACAAACAGGATCCAGGTGTTCTCTTAGTGGGTCCTGACAAATTTGAAAATTCCTCCCCTGGCTTTTGGGAGCGGAGTGGGTGAGACTCTGACACATTTATCAGCTGATATTCCAGTGACTTCATCATTTTGTTGGAATTTCAAAGAGCATTAATTTAGTTATTTAAAAACATAGTTCACAGGTTTTTGAAAACAATGTAATTGTTTTTTTGCAACTGTTTTAGAAAAATGTCTAGAATTAGAAAACATCAAGTAACTAAAAAGACATTATTTTATTCTATTCGTGGTGTTCTCAAAAGGTCCCCTCCCCGCAACAACCAGAGACAACATCACCAAACAAGTCATCAGTAACGACGTAACGGCAACCCCCCCCATAATCTGGGTAACCCCGTACTGTATTGCTACCCTCTTCAAACCGGGGCGAGGGGACAACGGAGCTTCAAGACCAGAGGAAGACCATGGATGACAGCAAAACATTTTAGTTGTGATTTTGTGACATTGGCAAATACGTAGTTGCTGCCACCATCAGTTACACGAAAAGTAAAATTTCATTTCTCTCCTACAAGGAAAAAACACAACCTAGATGTACCCTTTCGCTCTTATTCACTTATTTCATAAGTAAACAGTAATATGTTGACCTATCCTAGAGAGGGAAGCGTCCAGCAAATCAGCACCAAGGGCGCGATGAAATTCCGCGCCGGGTACCGGAAACGAGAGGGGTGAGCGGAGGTGGGACCGGCGCTTCCCGGGGAGGCGGGATGCGAGGTGGGGACCTCGCCGGCGCCCCGGTCTGGTGGGGGCTTCAGCCGCTGCGGGGCGCGCTCTTACCTCGCAGCCCGCGAACCAGCCTCTCGGCCCACGCCACTCGGGGCGGCTGCCCGTCCAGGGGGAGGTGGCGGCGCAGCGGGTCCCCGCCGCCGGCCGGGCCAGCGCACGGCGGGTCCTGGTCCTCTCGCCGGCGCCGCCGCCCGCCCGGGTGGCCCGCGCCGTGGTAGCCTCCCAGGCCCCGCGCGCCCGCCGAGCTCACGCCCGAGGACGCGGCCGATCTCCGGCTGCCCGGGCGCCACTCCACGTCCATCTCCACCACCATTCCCCCTTCTTCCCCTTCCACCTCCTCTTCCTCCTCCTCCTCCTCGGCCTCGAAGCCCGGGTTGTCGCGGCTCCACGCCTGCCTGGAGCACGCCGAGAGCGGAGGCGACGGGGAGGCCGAGGCCCCGGCCGGGGGGGCGCGCGCGGCCGCCTGCCGGATGCGCTCCATCTCCATCTCCAGGCCGCTCTGCTCGCGGAGGCCGCCCGCGGCCGCCAGCCCGGCGCCCAGGGCCCCGCCGCCCGCCAGCAGCCGGCCCGGGCCCGGCGCTCGGGGCGCGGCCGGCCGCGGGGCGTCCCCGGGCGGCTGCGGCTGCACGCGGCTCGAGTGCACCATGGCGGTCACTGGCGGCCGGCGTGCGGGCGCGCCCCGCCGCGCTCAGCGCCGTCGGCCCCAGGAGCCATGTTCTCTCCCGCCCGGGGCCCGCCGCGCGCTCCCCGCCCCCGGCCGCCCCTCGGCCCGCCTCCCCCTGCCCGCCCCTCGCGGGGCCTCGCCCGGCGGCCCCGGCGCGCGTCCCAAGTGGAGCCGGGGCGCGCGTTCCATTCGGGGGAAGGCCCGGGAGGAAGGGAGTGGCGACCCGCCCGCGCGGACAGGCTGCCTGCCCCACCTCGAGCCCGCGTTACCCGCCGGCTGCTTCTGCCTCGATTTACCACAGTGGAGAGAGAGGAGAGAGAACCGTGTTGCGGGGTGCTGTGAATTAATGAAGTTCAGCCTGGGCCGAGGTCTCCAGCACCGGCGAAGAAATCTTGGTTTGAACGCTACCCTCCGTTACACTGAGGCCGACTTGCTTTGCCTTTGGCGGCCCTCCTCTCCCTGACTTTGCTGCTTTGGGGACATTCTTTCAATCTTGGGTTGGCGCCTCTCTCCACACATCGTGGGGATCCCACGGATTCGCCCGGGGTCTCTAGTGCTTCCACCGTGATCTCATTCCCCCCCCCTTCACAAGCACCCAGGGAAACAGAATCCCCCGTCAGGCTCTGGGTCCGGAGCTTTATTTCCACTCCTCCAGGTCTCAGACTTAACTTACCTTAGACTCAGTGCATTAGCCTCCTCTTTAAACAGGCTCCACCCACCGTTCGGTGCCTCCACTTCCCAGGCCGGTCTTCTGCTACACCTCGTCTTCTCCACATGCCCTGCAAATAAATAGCTCTTTGATAGAATCTGTTTCACATTCCTGCTGGCCTCTCTTAGCTCTCCATTCTCTGCTCGGGGCTCCCACTGTCTCCGCATTATAATACCAAATGAATCACAGGGCCAGAGCTGCTAATTTGTCACACTGGTGCTTAGATACCTCTGTAGGCTTCCAGCAGTTTAAAAAATACAACTTAATTTCTGTAATTTGGTTTCGTGAATTTTCATAGTCCTCTCCTGGATTAGTTTCTTAGAGCAGCCATAATTAAGTACCAGAAACTGGTCCTTTTAAAAAAACAATTGAAATGTATTTTTCTCGCAAGGTGTGGGCAGGATTGATTTCTTCTGGGGCCTTTCTCTTTAGCTTGCAGTTGACCCAGCTTCTCTCTGGGTCTTCACATGGTCTTTCCTCTGTATGTGTCTGTGTCATAATTTTCTATTTTATTTTTACTTATTTATTTATTTACTTACTTATTTTGAGACTGAGTCTCACAGTGTTGCCCTAGGTACAACCTGGGTTGCCTTGGTTGCTGTGAACTATGATGATGAACTATGGTGGCATCATCATAGTTCACAGCAACCTCAATCTCATGGGCTCAAGGGACACACCTGCCTCAGCCTCCCAAGCAGTGGGGACTATAGGTGCCTGCCACAATGCCCAGATGATTTTTTCTATTTTCAGTAGAGATGGGGTCTAGTTCTTGCTCAGGCGAGTCTTGAACTCCTAAGCTCAAGTGCTCTTCCTGCCTTGGCCTCCCAGAGTGCTAGGATTACAGACGTGAGCCACCATGTATTATTTTTTATTCTTTGAGACAAGGTCTCAATCTGTCAATACAGGCTGGAGTACAGTGGAGTCATCACAGCTCACAGCAGGGTGAGCGACTCCTGGGTTTAAGCGACTCTCCTGCTTCATTCTCCTATGTAGCTGAGACTACAGGCATGTGCCACCACACCTAGCTAATTTTTCTTTCTTTCTTTCTTTTTTTTTTTTGTAGATATAGTCTTGGTCTTGCTGAAGGCTGGTTTCAAATTCCTGGCCTCAAGAAATCCACCTGTCTTGGCCTTCTAAAGTGCTAGGATTATAGGCATGAGCCACTTGAGTCCAGCCTAATTTTCCCTTATTAAGATACCAGTCATTAAGGCCTAGCCTAATGATCTCTTTTTAACTGAATTAAGTTCTTTAAAAACTCTTTCTTCAAGTATGGTCACGTGCTGAGCTATGGGAGGGGAGGACACTATTCAGCCAGTAACAGGTCCCAATCTCCTAATGTGCCTTCCATGTTGTACGTCCACCCGTGCAGCATTATTTGTTGGTTCTCTGTGCACTTATGCTGCTAATATTCAGGTCATTATGGCTGTCTATCCTCTGATCCTGCAGTTTTTCACTTAGATATTTGTGTCTTTTGCCTAACAGTGAGCTTCTTAAGGGCAGGGCTGGTGTGTCTGGAGCACAAGGCTGATTCATGCAATCCATCAGTTCAGTTTTTGAAAATATTTCCTAACAGAATTAAGAGCTGGGCATGTCAAACAGAGCACAATCCAGCCCCTGTCCTCAAGAGGAGACAGACAAAAATCCCAGAGATCACTGTCCTGGGTAAGGGTTGTGATGCCTGTCATGCCAGGACTGTCTAGAGCTGCAGATGCCCTAAACAGCACTCTAGCACTGCACAGTCAAATGATTCTTGGCAAACACATTCCAACAGAGAAGAACCAGGCCTGAAAAGAGAATACAGAATAGGAGCCAAAGGGGCCTTTTGAGAATAGACCTAATGCAATATTTTAAAGATATAATCAGAGGTGGCTAGCATCACTTGGGGCACTTGCTAGAATTATTATGGGTCTCCAATCTTACTGGATCGCAGCCCTGAAATTCGGAATCTTCCCAGAGGATTCTGAGGCATCCTAAGTTTGAGAATTACCAATGTGTTGCAAATAGTAAGGGTTTCATAAACATTTCCCCCTTATTTCTATGCTTCGTTTTCACTAGGGAAGCCATCGTCTGGTAGGAGAAACTTCAGTCAGACTGATTCTTCGGCTTGTGCCTGCAGTGCGTGAATTCATTGCAGGGACCCTGGGGGCAGACCACCTGAATTCACGTCTTGCTCTCCACTTCCCAGCTGTGATTTTGGGCAAGTCACTTCATCTTCCTGTGCCTGTAAAAATGGGAATGATGACCACACCCACATCATAGAGTTGTGTGGATTAGGTGAATTAACACATGTGACAGTCTATTTGGGCTGCTGCTGTACCAAAAATACTATATGTGGGGTGGCTTATAAACAACAAACATTTATTTCTCACAGTTCAAGAAGAAGCTAGAAAGTTGTAGATCATGGTGCCAGGAGAATTGGCGTCTGGTGAGGGCCCACGTTCTGGTTCACAGACTACATCTTGCAGCTCTGTCCTCACAAGTTGAAAGGGACAAAAGAATTCTTTGGGCCTCTTCTCTAAGGCCATCAATCCTTTTTATGAGGGCTCTAACCACAAATAGGACCTATCTGTTAAAGGCTCTACTTCTTTACATTATCACCTTGACTGTTAAAACTTCAGGGTATGAATTTTGGAGGAATACAAACATCCAGACCATAGCAATAAGGCATGCGGATTACTGTCTGGCATATGGTAAATGCTAGTAGTGTTACAGAAATTACTAGATTTTAGATTTTATATCTTAATTATGCCAATTATTTTCATCTGTTATGTCTGCCTATTGAATGTCTTTTTACCAACTAGACCATGGGCTTCTTTTTTTTTTTTTTTGCAGTTTTTGGCTGGGGCAGGGTTTGAACCTGCCACCTCTGGTATGTGGGACCAGAGCCCTACTCCTGGAGCCACAGATGCCACCCGACCATGGGCTTCTTGAGGAACAGGTTTTATGCCCAGCACAGAGGATTCCAAAACAAATACTTACTGATCACCTACATGTACAAGCATAACATTGGGAGAGGGAACAATCAATGAAATATGCAAAAAGCCTGACCCTCACAGAGGAGAGCTTACATTCTACTGGAATTTGAGCTTACGTTCTACAGGGATTTGTTCAGTGAATGACCAGTCTTAGGCAGGTGCCATCATTTTACGTAATAGAGCTAGACCCTTGACTAAAACCTTTGACCCATAATATTTTCAGCAAGTGCCCCAAATCTCCTGATTTTTCACATAGAGCATTTAAAAAATTTTTATGTACCCCACTTCTCCTCCTGACCTCAAGGGCCCCTGGAGTATTTTATTCTGCATGAAGCTATTACGAAATTACTGCTCAGAATGCTATTTTAAACTTTGGGATATTTGCCCCCCAAATGTTTTCATTTATCATAGTTGTAGGTATAGAAGACAGCAGATTACTATCAAGTTTATTCATTTCTTGTTTGCTCTCACTGCTTTTTGTTAGCCAGTCTATAGCTCAGAGACATAAGGAGGAAAACATTGATGAAAAAACAATATTGTCGAGGAAGAATAGTTCAAATACTGTGCATAGAAAAAAATTTTATTTTAGTTAGAGTGAACAAAACAAAACATTATTTGGACAGATCCTTCAGGGTGTTATGTTCTCATTGGAGAGACGCCCTGAATCTAAATAACAAGAGAAGAGAGTACTATTTTGTATCGAGTCAATATGAAGTGAATTCAGGGGGTGTTCAGAAGAGAGGTTACCCAAGCTGGCGGGGTGGGTGGGCAGAGCAAGGTCATGGAAGGCCTAAGAGGCGTGTTGAGTGCAGACTTTGATCTGTAGTTAGTAACAAGGATATTAATAGGTCTGTTTTGTTTTTTTTTTTACAGTGTTAGTTAATTATTTAAAGCAAAACCCAAAACCTTTTATCCTGAGGACTATATCTTTGTCTTTAAAAAAACTCAGATTGATTGGAAATGTGTTTACACATATGGAGTTCAGAGTTAAACGTGTGCTTACCCAAAATTTTCTATACATTGCAATAAATGTAATTTTAAAAAATTAGCAGCAATTTTTATATAATACAACTTGAATAGTATTTGGTCCATTGCACCCTAAATCTTAACATTTCAGGAATTTCACTATTAATTTCAATATCAATCTTCATAAACCCACCACGAATCATTCAGTATGTTTCCTGCTCAAATATCTACCCATTCTTTCTGGCTTATTAATGTTCCCTTTTGTGCTTTTGTGTTAGCATATTTTTCCTTTCCAGAGTGTCTAACTTTTGCTTAACCAGGGCCTGGGGCTATAAATTTCTCTCCCTACCCACAAAATTCCTTCCTTAAATACCCATCCTAGAATCCTACTTCTTACAAAGTCTTTTCTCCTTAAATAAAGGAGATGGACAAATGCTATATTTTTCCGACTGCCCCAATCCTATGGTCATATTACAAATTTCCATAATCTATAGGGTCTGAACTGGAGTAGGACAGAAAACGTAGTCTGGATGCTGTTTAATTTTCACTGTGTGGTAGTTTCTTCTGGAAACGCACTGTACAAACCTTCCTTACCTCTCAGTCTTAGTGCCACTGTGGACACTCAAGCCATTTATATAAAAGGCAACCCTAAAAACAGTCCCATCTGATTTCATCCTCGGTGGGCTGCACACCTCTGATTTTTGTATTATTAGATTTGTCTGTTGGTTTCTCGTTTGGCCTTTATTTTCCAGTGTGAGCTGATGAAGCCGACAGGAGCTGAAGCATCTGCTGGTCTCGCAGTCTCCACCTCAAAAGGAAATCCAAAAGGAGTTTCTGGCATGCGTGGTGTTGCTTAGCAATTCACCCAAACAAACATGTTTCCTCCTCCATTTTTTTTTTTCCCCATTCCTTTTTTACTCAAGAACACGATAGAATAAATGTTTACCACTGGACATCTGAAATCATGAAAAGAAAATCTGGTCTTTGGGGCTTTATAAGAAGAACTGCTAGCTGTAGTCAAACTTTTACTTCATTCTGTCTCTCCTCTCGCTGTTCTTGTAACACAAGACTAGGATCCGTGGTGGTGTTCTTTGTGTCTGGATTTGGGTTTGGACTGGCCGGCACACATCCCTGTTTCTGTGGTGGTTGTCCTGGCACCGTCATTGGCTGGCGCCATGATCTTGATGACCTCACCTCTGTATCTCAATTTCTTTCTCTGAACGATGAGTTTAAATACCTGCCTTATGAATTTTCCATGGGATTTGTTGTTGAGGACTGAGGGAATATTAATATTATTTTTATGAAATACTTTTGAATTTATAAAATATTGAGTGGTCACTATAGGCCAGGCACCACCATGTTGGATTCCAGGGAGACAAAGACAAGACGTGATTCCTGTCTTCAAGGGAATCTATCTTATAATTAGACTGTCCGGAAGAATCCTTATATTACAATCTTTCTTCTACACTTATAAAAACATATGAATCTTAAAAAAAAAAACAACTTATGTTGTGGTGGGAGCCTGTAGTCCCAGCTACTCAGGAGGCTGAGGCAAGAGAATCGCCTAAGCCCAGGAGTTGGAGGTTGCTGTGAGCTGTGTGACGCCACAGCACTCTACCGAGGGTGATAAAGTGAGACTCCGTCTTTACAAAAAAGAAACCCCAAAACTTAGGAATCTTTCTAGACTCAGGCTTCATCTCTTCCTGGAACCTTCCTTAGGCATGACCCTGTCCCCCAGACTGAATCTACTTGCCTTTCTACCCTGTACACCTTTGTCCTAACAATCACCACCTTATCCTGAAAACATCTGGTGACATGGTTGTCTTCCTGAGTAGAACGTAAGCTCCTGGAGGGTGGGCATCTTGGCTCATTTGGTCACTCACCGTCTAGTAGCCAGTCCCCTTTCTAATGGGAACAGTAACCAAGTTTTCCTGGGGAACCACTCCCTTGTATATCTCAGGTGTGGCTGACACCCCCCAAGCTCCCAAGTGGTGAGTGTGGAACTCAGGCTTGGCCAATCAGAGCATCCTGTCTCCTGCCCTGTGAATAGTATTTAGCCAGTATGGTATCTGGCCCTGTTCAATAAAAATCAGGTCAGAACGTTTCCCCTAGTTGCTGGCAAAGAAAAACTTTTCTTCCCACCAGATTTAGCGTCGTAAGGATGTAAGTCCAGACAAGCTGGCAGCCAAATGTTGACGTTCAGGGGAAAAATGGAGCCAGCAATATACGTGAATGTGCAAAAAAGTACATGTAATGTGAAGATGGAAGAACGCTAAAATTGAACTAATGTCTGGGTGTCTGTGCTGTTCAAGAACATTGTGAAATACATTTTTATCATGTGCTGTCTCCTAGTTCTGTCAGATAAAGATATGATATTGATCATCTCTATCTTTATTCGAGTTCAGAAGAATTTTGAACAATGGAGGACGAAGAACAGAGCTCTCTGGAATACGGTCTGAGGCTTGTCTCTTCACTAACTCTCATCTATTCACTAATATCTTTGGGTATAGTTGTTAAAAAACTTTGAATTA
>CAUYRH010032228.1:0-10262 GCA_963574655.1 Perodicticus potto | reverse complement strand
TCTTTATTTTTATTTTCTTGGCTGTGGTGCTTCAAAATTTGCAAAAGGCACTATTTCCTATACAGGGCTAGTGATTTAAAATCTTTTATTGTTTTTGCAGTGAAGATAGCACATTGTTGAATTTATTAATTAATTGCCATGACTTTATGGAAGTTTATCTTTTCTAGCATTCTAATGCTTTAAAGAAAAGAAAAAAGGAACAGCTTCCACATTTTCTTCTGTTAAACCATAGGCTTGGATTATAGGTTGTAAGCAGTTTTACATTTCTGAGTGTGATATTCCTTTGCTTTAATGCATTTTAAAAATGCTCATCAACTCGTTAATGAAACAGTAGTTTTACTGAGGCAAGAAATGATAATATATTTTTTTAAATGAATGTTGTGGCTTCCTTTTATTGTACAAGCAAATATTACAAAGAATTTCTTTATGATTTCAGTATGGAGTTTTTTATAAATGGCTTATTATGTAAATTTTCTTATAGTTTGGTAATTTTTAATTTTTGCTAAGACTATAAATTTCCCTTATATTGTTAATCATAGTCCAAAATAGATTTTGGAGGAAACACTCCCCTAATAGGTCTTATCATACAGAAATATTTTCTTCTCTTTTCTAAGAAGATTTAAACCATCACCTACTTCTTTTAACCTTGAGAATCTTATAGACAAATGTTGAACTTCAAGTTTGAAAACAAATTATTTTGAGGAAAATGATTGGCATCGAATTGCCATTGATAGTTTTTACCTAATTTATTTAATTTGCCAACTTCAGTGAAATGGTTATGTGGATAAGTATTATCTTTTGATTATTTTTTGGTTTTCATGTGAATATATTTTCTCAAGATGCTATAGTACTTTCTTATTAGAAAATAAACGTTTGTGAATTAGAAAGTGTAGGCTGTTCATGTGAAATCAACTTCACCAATTGATTTAGAAGTCAAATAATTTTTTGAAGAAACGAGACCTAAACCATGCTACAAACGTACCTTTAATAGACTTGAGGACATGTCTGTAATTGACCATGAAGAACAAATGACCTAGAAAAGAATTTAAATTAAACATAAAATCCAATATATATTTTTGGTTCAAAATTATTGTAGCTTCCCCTCCTCCACACATACACACACACTGTTTTACCTCAAAAGAGTTATGTATGTTGATTTTGTTGGTTGGTTGGTTATCTTTCTGTCTGCCTTTTACAGAAACTAAAATGTTAAAGTATTTTAATGTACTGAGTATAAACAATTCTGTGATTTAAAAAAATAACATTTTTCTTTTTACTTTCAGTCTCCTTTGTTTCATTGCTTCATAAGTATCTCAAAATTTGTTTAGTGGTAAAGTTAAAGAGAGGAACAAAAGAAGATGTCTGCACTGCTTGTGAAGATTATTTTAAAAAATATTTCTTTCCAGTTTGAGCTAATTTGCAATGAATTTTATAAATTTGTTTATTGACATCCAATTGCTAGCTTATACATCCTCTTGATATTGCCAGGAAAATAGGCCTAGAAATCTGTAATTTATAATTGGCAGGCCTTAGGCTTCAAGGTCAAAATTTATTTGTGTCATCTTTTTGGTGTAAATCTCTGGTTTTGCCTTTTACCAAATTGGAATTGTGAAAGGTGCTTTTAAACTTCAAAGGCCTGTCAGTTTTGATATGTGAGGATAATTTTGAAGTTATAAAATTCTCCCCCACCTGTCCCCTTTTCTCTTTTTCTAAAAAAACAAGAAGGAGAAAACAGATTACTATATATAGACAATACAATAAGGAGATCAGTGATTTGTGAACAGTAAACCATAAAGCAACACCCCCTAGAATCAATCAGTCCTTCTCCATGGGTCATTAAAGTAAAACATCCAATTTACCCAGCTTGCAAAAAGAGTGGTGAATTTCAGTTTGATCTGTTCACATATCTAAATTCTTTTTGGTCTGTCATTAGTAGATTACCTTTTAGTTCTGTTCGCTCTCCATCGCTTGTCCTTGGCAGAAAAAGGGAATTTTAACTTTTAATTGTTTATAAAAAATAGCAAAGTTTAAAGGTTGTGTCATGTGCTGGTTTAACCTGATAAAAGGTTTGAGAATGACTGGATTGACGGTAGGTTTGATACTCTTCCCTAGGTATCTGTTCTGTGATCCTTTTATCAATAATGTAACTGATGGGGAATTCTGTTAGAGAATTCAACATTTGTTAAGGATCGCCTGACACTACTAGTACATTACCAACAATCCAAAGCCACTTAACTGTAGAGAGGTGATCTGTTGTTCAAATTCCCTCTATTTAATTCATAATACTTAATCAATTTAATAAACTACCTTTTACAAATGTATTTCCTTTTATTTCCCTAGTGGAAATGTTTAACCTTCTAACTCCTCAGTATTAAATTTGATAACTTAACCATCTGATAAAATGCTGGCAGTCATTGTCCATGACATACCCTCCCTACCCTCTTTCTGGGTCTGTATTTGATCTGATTATTTATAACATCCAAGATTATCACCAATTTATTGTAGCCATTCCTCTCATGACCTATTTATTAGGTTAAATAAGGATTCTCTCTCTCGTTTAGTGAAAGTGAAAAAGAAGAAGGAAAAATAACTGAATGTGATATTTAGTGCTCCAGATAACATCATTGAATCAAATTTATGTAAAGATTATGAAGGACATGTAAAATCCTTTCTCTAGTAAAAACCCTCCTTTTTTTTTGTGCAGTTTTTGGCCGGGGCTGGGTTTGAACCCACCACCTCCGGTATATGAGGCCAGCGCCCTACTCCTTTGAGCCACAGGTGCCGCCCTAAAAACCCTCCTTTTCTTGTTCATGACTTATCCCGTTTTCCCTATTTTTGTACTGAAATAGAAACTTAAAAATTCTTTTCGTTTGTCTTTAACTGGTGATCACTGATTAGTAAATTCTCTTTGTGTATGTCTGGGAACATCTTTATTTTACCTTTTTGTCAATAGCATGTTACAACCAAGGTGTATTATGCTGACATTAAATTGTTGGCTACATGTCAGCTGCTCATGTCTACTCAATCTTAGGAATCAGGCTAGAGCAGCTGTGGTTTGGAACATGTCATTTTTGTAACAAAAAAGAAAGATCCAAGGCAAGATCCAAACTGTTTCTCCTGCAGCTTCTGCTCAGTTGGGGCAAATGTCACTTCCCCTCTATTTCATTGGCCCTTTGTCATCAAGGGAGGCAATATCTTCCTTGCATGAGAAGGGTCCGTACATGAAATGAGATGGAATATCAGTTGACTACTTGGTTCTTCTTTAATTTTTTTTGAATGCTTTTAAATATTAGAGTTATCTCTTGGGAGTTTTTGTTACCACAAAGAAATCGACTACCAATTGAGCCTTTTGTTTTTTCCTTACTGTACATTATTAGTCTGTCTCTAGCCTTTCAGATTGTCATGTTTTGGTTAATATTTCATAATTTCACTTTGATTAGCTGTGTGTGGATTTTTCTCTATTAACCCTAGGTAATTTTTCAGGCGAGCGTGGGATCTGAGAGCTCACATCTTTCTTCAGTTCTTCAGCTTCTCCGGCATTATTTCATCACACGTTGTGTCCAGCACTCTCCATTCTCTTCCTCTGAAACTCCCAACACCCCGTTAGTGGCACATCTCAGTCTGTCCTTCAAGGGAAGTGATTGCTCTTTCATGTTATTTTTAACAATCTCTTTGTCTTCCTGTGCTGCGTTCAGAATGCGTTGCCCCAGCCCTCGCCATTTTCTAATTCTCTATTGTGCTTTGTCCAGTCCATCATTTATCACATATATTTAATTTTTATTTGAATAAGTGTGTATTTTATTTCCTAATATTTTTCTTTGTATCTGTCAATGGAAGAGAACCCCTAATCTATAAAATAATTTAAAGAGGTTCATTCTGAGCAGAGAGTGTGTGACCATGACCTGGAGAACCCTGCCCAAGAAGCCTTGAGGATGTGGTTCTTCTGTGGTTGGTTGGGTTGCAGTTTGGTTTTATGCATTTTAGGGAGACAGGAATTACACTTAAAGTCATAAATTAATACATAAAAGGCATGCATTTGTTTGGTCTATAAAGGCAGGAAATCTTGAAGCAGGGAATCACAGGTTATAGGTGGGTTTAAAGATTCTTTGATTTATATTTGGTTAAATAAATGAAGCTTTGCTAAAGGCTTAGACTGTTTAAGTTAAGATAAGGAAGTCTGTTAATAAGAGACAAGCCCTGGAACATACTTGTAAGTGATCTGTTAAATAAACTGATAGCCCGCAGGTTTGGTTTAATGTATGTCTTATAAGGCCTTAGGCTTGTTAATTATTTTGTATCTTATTGTTACAAAACATAATTCCAAAAGAGACAGGACATAACTAGGCATTTCAGACCTCCCCTTTGCTCATAGCTGGCAACTTAGCTTTAAGGATTGGGGGAGGGGGTAAGGGAGGTCCTACTGGCCAATAAGGGGTCTATTTAGTTAGCTGGGGAGCTTAAGATTTTACTTTAGTTTACATATCCAAACATTCTTATTTTGTTTCTGCCTCTTATGTTTTTCAATGTCTTACTCTTTCCAAAGGGATTCAAAACATTTTGTTTGTTTCTCTTGTCAGACAGTGTGGTATAGTTAAATTTATAGATTCGGGGGGCAGCCTGCCTTTGTCTGAATCCCTTCTCTTCATGCAGCAGCTGTGTTCCATCAGATTGTTATTTAACTTGACCATGCCTCAATTTCCTCATCAACAGAATCAGAATAATTTAACTCTTTACCTCATAGACTATTGGATTATTGGGAGGATTGTACATAGAATAAATGAGTTATTTCATGTAAAATGGTAGTTAAGTTTTTCACTACTGTTAAGTATTATCAGGAGTGGCACCACCACCACCACCACCATCATCATCTTATTCTTCTTCATCAGTATCGTCATCAACACTGTGGTTTCTTTGAGTACGATGAATGCTGTATTAAGTGTCATTGTCATATAACCCTATAACATTTAATCTGAAGGAAATTGATTTCTGAGTGTTGATTTTGTTGCCTACCTTTTTAACGTTAGAATTTTTTCAAGTGTTTTAGAATTTGAGTTGGAAAACTCTTTTAGATTGGTGAGTTACTCTCTTCCTCTGGATTCTGATCTCCCTAATACTTCTATAGTTAGCTTTATTCCAAATCATGTCTAATGGGTGATCCTGGGTTCCTTCTCTCAGGGATTTTATTGACTGAATTCACATTCAGATATTGAGCCTCTCTGCTCCTTTCTTGTTTCCATTTTGCAGGTGTGTCACTGTCCTGAAGCTTTCATCAGACTCTTTTCTAATGTCTGTAGCCCTAACCCAACCTTCTCCTTTTAAGCAAAGGCCCTAGGCCTATTTCCTTATTACAGTGAGGACTTGGGGCTTCTTTATGCCTTACGAGCTGAATGCCCTGCCTGCTGTGTGTATCACAGTCTGGGGCCCGACAGGGCAGCCGTGCCCATCACTTAAGGCCTGAGAGTTCATGTTCACAGAGACATTGCCTTGTTTGGGGTCCTAGAAATGGCTTCCTAGTTTCGTGTTTTTCTGTTACTTGTTATTGGTGTTTTTGAAGCCATTAGGAAGAGTCAAAACTTGAACTTACTATGCCATTCTGACTGGAAGTTTTTTAATGCTTGCTTTTGTCTACATTGTTTTCTTCTACCTTGTGTGAAGTTAATTTTGTTCTTAGTCCTTTTTTACTTCCTATTTCTCTCACCCTGCTTTAGTTTTCTCTTGAGCCTCATGGTTTATTATGTTCATTTGGGTATTTTTTTGTCTCTCCTTCCTCCCTTGAATGCATACTTCACGATGACAGTAGTTTGTTCACTGCTGTTTTCCTAATATCCTTAAAAGTTTTCATTATTTATGCAGTAGGTACACAATAAACGTTTGTAGAATCAGCGAACGGGTGATGGTGTTTTGTCCCGAGTTGTTTCATCGTTTGTTGGATGTGTGTTTAATGTATGTTTGAGACTCTATTGATTCTTCAGGGAAGTGGTTCTGACTTGGGGAGGACCAGGCCGTGTGACCAGAGGCCTGTGAATGTTGCTGAGTTCCTAGGAATTAAATCCTTTCTACTTCATGAAGGACATGAATTACCAACACCTGCCTTATTCTGTCCCAGAATGAAGTCTGGTATTAGAACTTTAGACAGGGCAGCCCGTAGACTGAAGTCAGGCCCTTCTTTTATTTCTCCCTGCAATGTTAGCAGAACACGTTCTCTGCGGTTCTTTCTTGTTCTACTGTTTTTTTATTTAAAAGGATTTCGTAGGGCTTATCCTGGGGGCACCTTTTGCTGCTCAGTAGAGCAAACGATTGAATCAGCTTAATGAATTTGTAAAATTATTGGAAGTACCGTGGTGGTTGTCCTCTTCTGGTTTTTTAATAATTCTTTTACTCCACTGTTAGAACAGCCTTGGAATTACTCATATCTCAAAGATAATTTCGTACCTTTTTTGGAGATGTTTGCTTCTCTCTTCTCTATATAGCAATTCTATCTGCTTTATATATTTTAGTAATTTTTCATGCTCTGGTCGGTCTGTGGTATACTTTCTGGCTTCTAGTGCTGGTTTAGCTTTATCTATATGTGTGTGTGTGTGTGTGTGTGTGTATTTTTTTACTTATTTCATTTTATAACTATCATTTTATGAGTTTGGACCTAAATCCGACAAATGTGCATTTTCTTAGCCATCTTGATTCAGTTCTCCTACTTAATTTTTCTTTCAATTTGTTTAAGAAAAGCGTCTTTCCATCTCTACCTATCTCTGTTAATTTCTCCCTGGGAGAGATTAAGGACTAAGGAGCAATCATTTTAGACAATGATTCTGGATATTTGGAAGATAGGCATTGCTTATATTCTATTCCATTTTCTTCATGCTTAGTCTCTGAATTATCCGCTTTTTTTCTTTCATGGATTTTGAGACTTTTGTTGCTTACCAAATAAGGTTAGCAGCATTAACAAAGTGTGTGTGTATGGTAGCATGAATTTGATTATACCCCTATCACAGGCCTAAGTGCCTGATAACAAAGAGGTGAGAGCTGAAAAGTCCATTAACTCTAGTCCTTCTTTTCTCTTTTAGTCTCTGCCTTATGCCTTTCTCTTAGTTTAATTAGCTTCCATATTTCCTGGCCATCGCTAATTAAATGGAATTTCTTTTCCTTTAGTGGTGGGGGAGGGGGAGGCTTGTGTTGGTAGTTTTGGCTCGTGGTGCTATCAGGAAATACTCGCTTATTTGTTTTAAAATATGACTGGGTTTCAGTACTTGGCCATGTGCTGATCTCCAGCCATGTAAAGCAGTAGTGCCCCTGATACACTTGCACAGTGTACGTATGTTCTATGTGACTCTCAGACAAATTTCTTCACACACTTCACAAATTCAAGTTTCCTGTGTTTCTATATGGCATTTTTAATAACTAAACTTCAAAGAATTCAACTTAAGCATTTGTAAAGAATAGTAGGAAATCTGACTGAGGCAGGATATAACTCTAAGGTGACCTAAAACCTACTTTGAGTTGACTTTTCGTGAAGTGCATGTGGTATTAAAGCACATCCATTTTAAGATTGTAGAGTCTTACTGTGTTCTCTGGTTTTAAACCTTTATTGCTGGCAGAGTTGTTTGCTCACTTGATTCCAGTTGTTAAAATAAACCTACTTTAAAACTTGTATGAGTCACTGATTATCTTAATGAGATGTACTACAATCACACGATACAGTTCCATCACTATCACTTACACTCATGAGGGGAAACTAGACTGCAGAATCATGTATTCTTCTTTGCAAAATCAGTTCTACATATCTTGGAAGGAAAATTTGCCACAGGTAAGAGATTCTTAACATCACATCAGCTGGTAAGCTGGATTGTCCTGATTTGAGGCATACCGCTGCTCCAATTGGTAGTTCTTTTTTCTTCCATTTCGTGAAATTGTCCTGATTTTAGAAATCAAGAAAACTTACACCTGAAGTCAGATAGATCCAGCTTTGAGTCTTATCTCTTTCATTTTGTGACTAGGGCAATGAATTTATCCTCTCATGGCCCCAGTTTCCTCCTCGATAAAATGAAGATAAATAATGCCTACTGCTTAGAACTGTTATAAGTAGTTGTTTAACACAGGGTCTAACATGGTTGATAATTAATACAGTATTATTATTATTATTTTTTTGTTTGGTTTGGTTTTTGTTTCTGAGACAGAATCTGACTGTGTCACCCTCGGTAGAGTGCCACGGCATTCATACCTCACACTCCAGGTCTCAAGAGATCCTCTTGCCTCCACCTCCCAAGTAGCTGAGACGACAGGCACCCAACCCAACGGGTATTGTTAGAGATGAGGTCTCGCTCTTGCTCAAGTTGGTCTTGAACTCCTGAGCTCAAGGCCCGCTTTGGCCTCCCTGTGAGTGCTGGGATTATAGGCGTGGGCCCCCACACCCGGCCTATACAGCATTATTTTTCTGCCTTCACGTTCTCCCCTCGTAACATCTTCTTTACAGCATCACCTTGCTGGCTGCATCCCTTGACAGCTCCTTCTCAGTTTGCTTATTGTTAAATTAGCTAACTTGCCAAATTCCCTGATGCTGTTGTTTCCTTAGAATCTATTAGTTTTAGTTATTTTCATGCCCAACAAAGGGTCAGTTTTGACCTGGACTCTTTTATCACTTCTGAGGCTTGCTGCCAGAAGGCCTTGGGGCCATCCCCTCCACATCTTTTCAGGGCATCTAAATAGAAGGTGTCGCACATTTCTGACTGTTAGGTCACCATCCATATTTATTGTCAGTTTATATTTCAGGCTGAACAGCCATGAGAAAGTGGTAACAGGCCCTAGAAGTTCACATTTTCTAAGAAAGGTGGTGAGAAATTGATGTAGTATCTACTTGCCAGGGGCAGATAGGGGTGATGGTTACACTGGGGGCTGCTAAGAGTATTAAAAGTGAGACAGGTAGGGGGATGGGGACTTTCGGGTAGGGGATTCCAGGTAAATTTGATACCGGAGCTGCCTAACTTTAATGCTCACAACTGGAGTTGATGAAGAGCAAGCCCAATGCCAGTGCTCTGTTGTGGAACAAGAGCAAGTTTTGAGGTCAGGCCTATCTGAACTGTCAGTGGTTGTAAGTGAACTCTGCAGTTTCATAGCTTTCTGGCTGCAGGCCTGAGCTTTAGCTTTCTCCTTTGCAAGGGGGCTAAGGGAAATGACGCAGAGCTCATGGAGCCGGGTGAGACTTCTGAGCAGTCCTGTATCTAGCGCACCCATGGCAGTGCCCGGCACGTGGGAGGACTCGGGAGATGCTGGTGCTGTCACTGCTGTTCTGTTTCTGTTACTGCTATTTTTATTGTGATTGCTGTCCTTGTGGTTATCATTATTTATTATTATTGGAAGGTGGCTGGGAAAGACGTGATTCTCAGATTTTAAACCCATTTGATGACATTTTACATCCCATCTGGTGAGCAATATAAAGCAAAATGTTCTATCACCTGGGCTGTATTCATTGACCGAAATCTTGAAATCAACATTTTACACTCAGGGTAGGCTCTATTATTTTGGAAACTTTTGCTGCCAATTTCTGGAGTAGGATTGTGTTGCCTGGTGCCCTTCACATCAGCTTCGCCATGTGACGTTAGCCTCCATCCTACTGAAATCAAGAGAGGCCGTGCTAGTTTTGACCAATAAAATGTATGTAGAACAACATAAATTACCTTTAAATGGGAACTTAAAAATACAATACAGTTGCAGCCTGAGTTTCTCTCTTCACCACCTCTGTCGTGAGCCGATAATATCCTAGATAGGTTTCTCTCTCAGCCTGGGTCCTGTAGTGAAGGTTGCAAGGTTGCAAGAATGTGATACAAAATAATATTTAGTTATTCATATATTGGAGTTGTTTATTGCTGCAACAAAATGTAACACAGTGATAACGTTCTCTTATATTTCACACACTCAAGAGTGTCATTGTCAAAGATGGTAAAAAGAGAATTATAGAACTTCATTTGCAATACAGAAGTAACTAACTACATGTAACTGCTTGTGAAATAAAATTAAAATGTTATTACCTCAGTTGCAGTGGTCACATTTCAAGTACTCAGTATCTGCTGTGGCTAGAGGCTTCCATATTGAACATCTTAGATCTAGAACATTTCAACCGTTGCAGAAAATTCTACTGAATAGTGGTGGTACAAACCCTAGTGTGGTGCCTGAGACCGGTATGAGATTATATTTAGCTCAAAGGCCGTGTCTAATGTGTTATTTGTTCTCTTCCTGTTTATAAAAAAATATTAATTATTTGATCATCTGTC